>VWZW01000904.1:1162053-1285585 GCA_013397115.1 Edolisoma coerulescens | reverse complement strand
TTTGCAAGTCTTTAAAGTGAAGCCTGACTATTTCTGTCCCGTGCTCCAGCTCTTAGATAACTAAGCAGGTTTTAAAGACCTGAGCAAGACTTGAGGTGAAGATGTTTAGAGCATGAATTAGGTAAAGGGAATTGGGAAAGGAAGGGAAGGGAAAATGGAATAGAATGAAAGGGAAAGGGAGGGGAAGGGAATGGGAAAATAACTATCTCAAGTGCTTATATAGAAAGTCTGAATGAATAAAAAAGACTCCACATATATATACATGAAACTCTTCCATTTAGTTTTGGGGAACTGTGAGGGTCCAGGTCCTGTCCCTGAGCCCTTTGAGCCTGGCCTAGCAGCAGTTTTTATCCTAATCATCCCACAAGTGCTCCTTTACTGGAGCATGAAATGGCGTGTTGTGATACTGTGCCCACTCCTGCAGAGAACTTGGGGTCTCACAAGGTAAAACAGGTGAAGGAAGTACAGTGTTCCTAATTTTGCTTTTTGAAGGCAGTCAGGAAGTTAGAGGACATCTTCCACTTTTGTTAAAATCAGTTACCATGCATCTTGCTTGCCTGTGTGTACCTAAACACCCAAATTCTATTCCTTTTCTTTTATTAAGAAAAGATTTTTCCCCATGGAAGAACATATGAAGCAATAATTAGCTTTCAAGGTTCGTTAAGTGCTGAGCTTCTGTCAAAAATAATCACATGTCATTTCTTAAAAACAGTTTAACAATAATGAAACTACTTTAGTCCAGCTATTAACTACATTTTAAACAGCTTTTTAAAAGTTATTAATAACTTAAAGCCAGCGAAGTGACTGCAGAAAATGGGAGCAGAAATCAGAATAAGGCTATTGTCTTTCACATATCACTGTGGAAGAGTCAAGCTGCAACTGTTAAAATTCACATCCCAAATTCAAGCTTGACAGTCTTCTTTAGTTTCACTGGTTTCTAGTAACTTTAAACAGGGCTAGCTTTTCTGACTAAGTTAGATTTAAAACAACCATCTAATTTCACTTATTTGCCAATCATATTTCAGTACATTAAAAAAAAAAAAGAGAGAGAGAGAGGAAGACCAAGCTGACACATACCAATTGGCTGTCCCAATTTTATAACTTTTGTTACCAATTCCTGTTCAACCGCAAGATGATTTTAGCCCCAGTCAGGTGACATATATCTGTCCTCACAAAGAATTAAAAACTGGTGTTGCTGTTATTACCTTTACAGTGTTGCTTTTGTACCAGTGACTCCTCCTACACAGCAAATACACAGGTTGTGTTCACTGTGACACAGAAACAGCACGCTTGCAGGAGGGAACAGTGGGTCCAGATCAGCTCTGCAATCCCTAGACAAACCTAGAGTAATTGTTTCTCAGTATCAGTCTTTAACTTACCTTTTTGTTTCTGGACCCTTAATAAGACATTTTAGTAACCATTAGGTAGCATTTAATTAGTCAGTAGTATAATTAGATGCAGCTGGAGTCAACTGAAGACAGACTAAGCCTTGTACCCGAGACAGCCTGAGAGGCACAATCATAGAATCTTAGAATGGTTTGGGTTTGAAGGGACATTTAAAGGTCACCAAGTCCAACTCCCATGCACTGAGCAGGGACATTTTCAACTAGATCTGGTGGCTCAGAGCCTGGTCTAGCTTGACCTTGAATCGTTCTATGGATGGGGCATCCACAATTTCTCTGGGTAACTTGTGCCAGTGTTCTACCACCCTTATTGCAAAAAAATTCTTCTTCCATCTAGTCTAAATCTGCTCTCTTTTAGTTTAAAACCATTACACCTTATCCTATTGCAACAGACTCTGCAACAGGCTCTGCTTGGCCCCATCTTTCTTATAAGCCTCTTTCAGGTACTGGAAGACCATAGTTAGGTCTCCCCAGTCTTCTCCAGGCTGAACAAACCCAGTTCTCTCAGCCTTTCCCCAGAGGACATGTGCTGCATCCCTCTGACCCTCTTTGTGGCCTCCTTTGGACTCGCCCCAACAGGTCCGTGTGTCCTTCCTGTGCTGGGACCCCAGAGCTGGATGCAGCTGGATGCAGCTCTGACAGAGCCATTGGTGGTGCTCAGCTCTGCCCTGACTGTGCTCTGCTTCCCTTTAAGCTGTCTGATACCTCCTCTTTGCAAAGGCTGTGGGCAGGAGGCTGAGCACCAGCAATGGTGGCTGGACTGGGAAGACTTTGGCACCCTGGCAGACACTTGGGACCCGAATTTGCATCACACAACGGAGCTTTGTCTCCTTCAAACTTCCAGACTCTTCAGCTTTCGCTTGGGATTACAACTGCCAGCAACATCAGTCCTCAGGCAGGAACAGGCAGAAGAAAATTCTCTTTTAAGTTTACAGGTAAGTAATCTTTTTACCTTCTGCGTTTAGCATCATAGAGGCTGCAGATGTGAACAGTTTTACAAAAGACTTCCCAGCACTGTGATTTTGACTTCAGAGCTCGCTTGGCACTTGATGTCTGCATGTGATTTGCAGCTTCAGATGTACTTAAAAAGGAATGTGATTTGTAATAATTGGCACAGAGGCATTTTTGTCTCTACTGAGATGTTCTTGCTTGGCAGCTGAGCTGGTCGCCTGGAGCACACCTACGTGAGGAGACATTAACAAACTGCTGCTTCATCACCTTTATGAAGACTGTGGGCATCAATGTGGCCATTCCCAGCCAAGTAAGTTCTTCCTTTTTCCAATTCACATGATACTTTCTAAATTCAGAAAATATTTAGTTCACAGTCCATTATGAATATCCTAGAAGGTCAAATCATGAAATATTTGTGTGTATCTTGAAGGTGCTGATGTATGGTACTGATTTTAACTGGTCCAACCCTACTGAAGTCTTGGGAAACAAACTCATTTTTGTCATTGGGGCTTCATCTTGTCACCAAGGCATTATTTCTCTGCCTTGTGATCTGCCAACTAAGGAAAGAAAATTATTGTGCACATAGTCCCTGCCAAATGACTCCTCAGCTCACTACCAGATCCTGTCCCCCTGTTCTCCACACTGTGTGACTGGCGTTTCAGTCCAGGGCTCTTCATTTGGGAGAGTTTCTACATTTCCTAATAGCGCATGAAACAGAGCCAGGGATGATTTGGCTTCACAGGGACTGAGCCCACACATTATCTTCCCATACTGTCCTGGAAGTCTCAGAAATTCACGCACCCCAAGTCTCTGTCAGGCTGTGACTTACTCATTGCACCAAATGCTCTCAGTGTCACAGCATGAACCACTCCACTTTCCCAGGCTATGACAACACCTTCACATTTTTTCAAGTTATCAAAATTAAAAAATCACAGAAAGCCACAGTAATGTTTTAAGTCCCTCTGCCCAGACAAGACCCAGCGTGGGTGCTCTGCTCTGTGGATAGGGCCATTTGCTGTATAAGGGGCTGGTGTGCAATGTAAATAGTTGTTGAATGATGATGCTTCTTCCTTAGCTTTTTAAAGCATGGTATAATTACCCAGGACATACTGATAAATGGAGACCCAGTTTATTCTGCAACTATTGAAAGCAGGATGTTTTTAAAGAACAAACATATTGTGTATCTTGGTGACAACAAGAAGTCAGAGGCTCAGTGGCAAATAATTTCCAATGACCTGCAAGAGCTCTAGCATTAAATGGGCAATTGTGTGAAGCATAGCTTTAAAACTCATTCTCAGCTTATTTGATTCATAAGCATAACAAGAGGAAAAGAAACCCAAGAGGAGAAAATAGCAGAAGCTTGGACTAGGAGTTCAGTATAAAGCAAACCAAAAAGACTTAATTTTAACTAATAATTAAGAGATGTACTTTAAAACTATACTATACACAGTATTACTCTTTATAAAAAAAAATAGAAGCTGGAAAGAAGTGGTTGCTGAATCATGCTGGCTTTGTTGGCTGCTCAGAAATCCTGTTGGTTGCTGAACGCTACGAGGAGCTTACCAGGCACCTCGGAAGTGTGAAGGAGGATTATTGCTGTAATTGCACAGCACAGGCAGAGCACAGCTCCAAAGAGACTTTGGGCCTCTTGAGACTTTATCGTCATCATCTGCAATTCTGGAGCCTGGAATCAGAGGCTGAATGAGGTGATTAATCCTGAGCCTGGAAATAGTTGGGCTGTATCACATGTGCTTGCTCAGTTCTTATCCTTCTCTATTTATTTTTGTATGCGCAGTTCTCTGTGCAGAGCTTTGCCCTAAGCATTGGTCTAGGGATGTTTTCATGTCAGATTGCATTTTTTATAGAAAATAGATTCCTAAACTCTACTATTGCACAGAATAAAGAGTGAAGCAGTGGGTCTGCACTTCTAAATCCCAGGTGAACGCAGGAAGAATTTAATTTCCTTTTAAATCTTACAAATAAGTCAGTCTCACGAAGTTTTGAAGACAGAGGTATGTATTTAGGTAATTGAGGTAATATAGGCTTGAGGCAATCAGTTCTTGATCTCTTAGGCCTGTTTCAGGCAATTTAGATTTTTATCTTATTTTTCAAGATATGTTTGCTCCGGAAAGTGCATTGAGTGTGTGTTCTATGTGTCACCATTCCCATTTATGAAGTGAGACTCTGCAGACCTCAAGACCTGCTCTGCAAACAAAGAGAGTCGCCCCATGCTGTGCTGATGCTTTCAGTTTTAATTTGGTACAGAAATAAGGCACGTCAATAATAAACTAAATTTTCTATCTGCACATGAAATGCTTGCGTTCTTCAGCCCATTGCACACAGTTGGCCAATATTCAGAAAAGTGTAGCAAATTAGTAGCTCCTAACACTGGAGATGTCATCAAGAAGTTAATTCCCCTTAAACAGTGACACCTCTTTGTGGCCATGTATCTCAGGCATTTGGGACTCTGGTTAGGGATGTACCTAACAAGCAGGACAATGACCCCAAGCAGTTTACACTGGTATATCCATACTGTTGTGACCCTGAATCTTCTCAGTGGCACTAATTTCTGGAATTATTTCATTAATTTCCTGTATAATTTTGTGCTCAAAAATGCCATAAATCAAATTTGGCTTTTCTACTCTGTACAAGCCACATTGTGCTGTACAGTGGTTGCCTATTCTGAAGAGACACTTAATGGGCACAAGTCAGACTGTTGATGCAAATATCTGATCCCACAGCCATTTTCATCACTGTTTGTGACGCATGAAGCTGGATCAGTTAAATTTCACATATCCTGAATTTTCATTCTGTTCCTACCTGTAACTGCCCAAGGCTGGCTTTCCCATCTGACACCTGTGTCAGTGTTCAGGTCTGCACACAAGAGCTATGGAGTCACCTGCACAGATCCCTTCTTCCGAGGAGTTTAACTGATATATCCATCTGATGTTAAAAGTATGGCAAATTCATGGCAACTTTTTCTCCTCATACAGCTAGCATCCAAGTATATCTCTGTAATTTGTGGTGTAAATCCCTACCGATATCCTGACACTCCCTGACCCAAAGGTGAAAGAGGTAGAGATCACTAGCTTAGTACCAAACTCTTTTCTTCCAGACATCTTCTCAAAAATCTCAACAACTTTTTTCTCTGCTTAACAAACACTAAGATTTATGTCTGTTTCTGAAAGGAATTAAAAACTTTTAATTGATTTTACTGTGTACTCACCAGTGATCACTTCACCTGTTAGCAGAGCATATCTATTTCTAGGAAAACACAGGAGCTCACATTATGAACGACAAAGCAATTTGAAATAGGAAATAGACTGTACCCAATTGAAATTATAAATCAGGAAGAATGTAATTACCTAAGATGAAATTTGGCCAGGAGATGAAAGCTAATCTTATTCTATCCAGTGTCTACTTAACCTCCTATCTTTATAGAGGCATATATGGAGATCTGAAACTTTTATGAAAATAGCTTATTATTCCTATCTCTCCCAGCATACACACACATACACACACAAACAATTTATTCTTTGATATAAGAATTTGCTCTTATTTACTTGGCAAAGTTGCTTTGTAATGTAAGATCAGGAAAGTTGCAAATATAAAATATATGGCAGATAGACCATCGAAGACTGCAGAGGCTGAAGAAGGAGCAAAATGCAGGAGATAATGCAGAACTGAGCTGCAGTCTGGTGGAGTTGTCAGCCACTGAATCCTCTGCTAGAAAAAAGGTATCAGCTCTTCACCCTCTCCTCATTTCCACAAGCATCTTTCTGCACCTCCTGACCCCTTCAATTTTCACAGACACTCTCCCAAAGCAGTGGAATTTATCAGCTTACAACTACCCTCCTACGTACAAGTTACCACTTGGCAGGAAAAGGGACTCCTCTCACCATGGGCATGGACATCCTTCTGTTAATGCAGCTAAGGCTCACACCAAATCCTCTTCTATTTCCTCTGCAATTAAAGCATTGCTTCCCATTGCACTTTCCCAGATGACTTAGGACTTCTTTTGATTTTGCTCCTCTCTATAGCAGTGAGTCCCTCAGTTACCCTACAGCATGGGATAACAATATGTACCTTGTTGTTAAAACGCAGTTCTAGCAATTACCCTTTCATTTTTAAAGTTTGCTGCAGTACTAGTCCAACTGAGTTTTTAGAAAAGAACGTGCTTTTGTAATTGTGAAATAAATTTGTACAGGAAAACTCTTATATATGAGCAACTGTATTTATTCTATATTTCTGACTTCACAGCAGCCAAAAGTAGGATGAAGAAGAGGACTAGACATCATATAAAACCATTTCCAGCCACAGCTAATATCACCTATTTTCTATTGTTGCATGGAAAAGCAGAAGTAGAAACATACAAAGAGAGTCCAAAATTTGAATAACAAATTGATTTTTCCTCAGATACTAATGGTTACAACAAGGAATAGTGAGAGAATATGTAAGTGTTATACAGCGTTACCTACAGCAACTGAGTGACTAAGATGCTTATTGTTATGTTAAGTAATCAAAAGTAGCTGCAGTCTTAAAAGAGTGGCAGATCAACCCTATTTAGGCATACTTTTTAAAAGGGGTATTCATCAGCTGTTTTCTTGTAGGAGGAATCAATTAGTAGCACCAAATTGTAGCACTGAGTAGTACATCAGCAAAAATAGATGAAGCGATCACAGCATCAGCAACTGTCATCTTCTCCCTGGAGACACAAAGGCAGGTTTTAGCATCTTCATGGGCTGCAAGGGACAGCGTGGAAAAGGAGTGATAAGTGTATTTTTCTATATGTCTTTTAGCCTTTTGGTAGTAACACAGGAGAACTGAAATCTGATAGTAAATTCTATAAGCACCACTGGTTTTCTCACTGATTACTGAGTTAAAGTTTTCTGCAGTGCAATCAGAGAATTGTCAAAGAAGCTTTGATTACCCAGTAAACTATATACTTAGCATGTCAGTAATAAAAACCCTGGCTAGTTAAGGTGATGCCTCTTCCCCTCCTGACCTCACACCAATAAGTCTCTAAAGCCTTCACAGGTCTGAGCAGAGCACTGCCATAAGAGTTTCCTTGCGTTATTGTACCACTGCTGCTGCATGGTGCAGAAACTTTCACCAAGGGGGAAGAGAATGGCACCCCAGGAGCCATCTCACACACCCAAATATCAATGGCTGCCCCAGGGAGAGGGGCACACAGCTCTACCAGAAATTACTCTTGACCTCTGAGAGGCTTTGTGGGAGGACCACCCCTGACATGACAGTCACTGGACACAGAGAAAGGACTGTAGATGTGTAAGGTGATAACATGCCCTCATATCTGTTATTTACTTTAACCTAGTCATCTGTTCTGTGTTACACTCAGCCAGAGGTGAGCAGTAGAGCAGTGACAGGACAGACCACGTTCTCCAGGCATCTTACTGAACACGGCAAAGGTAGGCAGGGGGAAGGTTTTTCTTATGTGTCACTCAATCCCATTGAAGGCCTACTCAGCACAGGTGAACGAGTGAATGTGAACTGAAGATTTAATTTGGCAATTAATTAAAGTATCAGCTCATGATTTCCATGCCTTGTGCTATGTTGTTAGTCTTTGATACACAAAGGTGCTGTTGAAGTGCAAACCCGTTGCTGGGTAGACTTAGAAAGGCTTAAGTCTTGTTATTAATAAGAATTATAACATGAACCTGGCTTTTTTGCTGGGAAGGTTTTGGCACTACAAGTTCACGTGGCCTATAAGTTCCTTAGACAACTTCTGAAGTATGCAGTTTGGAACTCATCTGTTATACAACTACCTGTGTTTTCACAGGAGAATGGCAGGTTTGTTCTAGCTCTTGCTGGATACTGAGGCATGGTGGTAATGAGACAGACTGGAGTGCAGCAGTGCCTCTGATGAAATCATATTCTCCTCACAGGTCTCTGGATTCAGGGAAGACCTCCACGGAGAATTATGAGGTGAGCTGCTGGGATGGGCACAGGAGAAAGTTACCAGAGGCTAAGCTTGATGCAAGTGTACCCCAACTTACCCATGCAGCAATGCATATCTGTATGACCTCTTCCCCATGGTAATCTAAGGTAGATTATCTTTGTTTTATGGAAGGATAAATAATCTCACATTTATCATGAGGCAAGACTATAACAAGGGCATCTACTGAAAAAAAAGATCCCACTTCTATAAATGTTTATCCTGTTACTGAAAATGCTGCGATGCTAGTACAGGCAGCAAAAGATAATGGAATACTTGTATTGTTTATCTAGCACAAACAAAATTGATAAAGCAAATTTGTGCCAGGGAGATGTCTTTGTTTTGATAAATTATCCACAGAAGCCTTGTTCTCTAAAGGCTGGCTGATCAATCAAGGCTTTCTGTGTTTTTTACAATATCCGCTGTGCACAGATATCTGCACAGCCACATAAGAGGTACCTCAACAGCCAAAGCGTGCTCGCTCTTTGATGTTACTGCTTTTCACAGACTCTTTCTCCAAATCCTCCATAACAATTTAGAGCAATAATTGCTCTAGCAGCAGTCTTCTTTATTACCAGCTTTGCATTTTGTAATTTGTAATTAATTTGTAATTAATTTGCTATTGGTTCGCATCAACACAAGACGGCGGCCAGCTCTGTTCCCCAAGCTCTGTTCAAAGAAGAAGGCTGCAGTTCAGAGCCTCCTCACTTCCCTGGCAGGGGAGCTCCAGGCACAGGGCCCTCCACTGGGCTCTGCAGAGGCCTGGGATGTGTAACCACTTGAGAGATGAAGTCAGAGCTGGCAGGGGAATGCAGAGGGGCATATTCATAGCACCTTATAAGTACCTAAGTTAAGTGGTATGTCTAAAATGGCATCTAAGTTCAAGAGAATGTAAGAAATTGAGAGGATTTGCTCTGAGGGTTCAGCTCCTAGCTCCCTGCAGATGCTGTGGGAAGAAAGTTTGTGATCCCTAAATCAGGCTGCTGCCAGCTCTTTGGCAGACTGGGCTGTCCATGCTCCCTTTAGCTCAGGCACTGAAGCAGTCACAGCCTCAGAGAGCTGCCTGCAGATGGAAAGGTGTCTGTGTTCAGGCCAAGAGCTCTCCAGCTCCTTTTCCTGTTTGCTTAAATCCTGTTTGTGAACTAGGAGCCTGAACTTTGCTGGTCTGGATGTGACATATTTATACCTCATGAGACAAAATTTGAGGTGTCCATGCATGGACACTTGATGAAGGAAATCCCCCAAACTCTTGGAAGGTGACAGATAAATAGCAGCCCAAACTATCTTTTATTCTTTAAACAGAAGACAGCTGCCAGGAGGAAAAACTAATGTCTTGGGACTGCAAATCACAAGCAGATGCAGTGCTTCACTAATTTTCAGCCAGTTCAACCTCTTCTGCTCATCTCTTAAGTGCCAGTAATGCCTTTGTAACCCAGACACCATAGGAAATACATTTTTGCATAGCAAACAACTGGGAAAGTTTATCCAAATTAACTATAAGTCTCCAGCTGAGCTTTTGTTTTTGGACTACTGCTTTATCACACACAGCACAATGGATTTGTAGACAGGATGTGGTGAAACAGTATATTCATTGAGGGCCTACACCATTCAGGTCTGAGTAGTTTATCCTACTGCATCTGTGCTGTGATTTGTATTGGTAAGACTGGACCAGAAATATGAGGAGTCGTGGTATGTAAAGCACAGTCTGCTTTAGAGTTACTGTAAGGTTCCATTTCTTGTGAGGCTCTCCAAAGGGTAGAAACTAGAAGCACAGTCTTGTTACACTGGTAACTGTTCTTACAGAATTTGGAAATATAAATGTGTGTACAGTGCATACAGAGTATAAACAGGCTGAAAAACTGTAGATAGTGTAAATCCTGTTGCGGACTCCCAACTCCTTTGAATTATCTCCCCACAACTCAGCCATTTATAGCCATCCTTGTACTTTCTTCTATAAGCAGCCTCTTTGTAACAAGGGGATGGTACAAATCTCAGAGAATAAGGCAATAACCTTGTGACTCCAGTTATTTGAAAAATATTACAACAAATGAATTCTGTGTGCATGCTATCGATGTGTTCTTGATACCATCCTTGTCCTGTAGTAAATGTTCCGCAGGATTGAGAAGGATTTTTTAAGAGTAGAAACATTAATTTTTTGATCAGGTGAGAGATTTTCAGAGGGCTAAAATTTCACTAAACCAGGTAGATTATCTGCTGTTTCTCCTGAACTGGGGTGGAAAGCACACAGCACGGATGGCATGATGTTCTTCTGTCTCACTGGGCAATGCTTCGTGCATTTACTGTACAGAATCCCTCTACAGGATGCTGCAGAGTCAACCAGCGCCCCATTCTCATCCGAGTCCTGACAATCACAGACATTTGTGTGTGACAAGTGAACTTGTTAAGCTTAGAAATAACATACATTTTTGATTTAGTAAGTACTAAAATGATTAAAAGTACAAAAAAAAAAAAATTGTCCCCTTCAGGAAGATAATTTCTAAGCAGCATATATTTTTTGGATTTGCTTTACTGCATCTTCCCTTGCAGGAAGAGACCTAAAGGGCAAAAAAATGTGTAAATTCTTACATGAAAACACCCTCATTATTGCCTTAAAGGAAGAGTAATGGCAAACAGACTGTGACTTCTTATTTCTAAAATCTAGATATTTCCTGAACACAAGTAGGGATTTAAGACTTGGGATTTAAGTCTGTTACCCTGTACCAATCACCAACCTCAAATACTGCCACTATATCCAGCTGGAATTTCCAAGACTTCCTCTGGGTTAGTTATAGTCAGAATCTCCTCTACAGTAGCTCCAAATTCTTTAAGCCTCTGTTGGTTTTCCACAAATGGTTTGGACTTGAGAAATTACTATTTGCAACCAGCACATCCCTCAGTTTCCCCTGAGGAAATGCTGAAATGTGCTCATGTGGGAACTATCTGTGCTTTGTTAGCTTGTGAATTTTGCACAAGCAGGTACTGGAATTTATATTGCCCATGTAAGGGAAGTTACACACATCCTGCAATTTGCAGGATCGGGTGCTTAAACTGCATCCTTTTCCATACTTGTCATCTAGAGAGAAACAGTGCTGCAAGGAATCTGAGATTTTCCTGAGTATTTTAGGTCAAGTTCAGGGAAGAGAAAATATTAAAATAAGTAACTGTATGTTATAAACAAACTTTCATTTCTTTTTGCCTTTTCAAAACCAAATATTTATTTGTTACAAATCCATAGCAAGGGCAAATTAAGTTTATTAGCATTCAGGAAGGAAAAAAAAAAAAGGATTGAGAATGTCCACTGTTTTTCTTGACTACAGAGTACTGGAAACTATTTAGCTAACTCTTCCTTCCCAGATGTCCGGTCCTGAACCACATCCGGTCCCTTGGATGTCTCTGCACCTGAACCACTTGGCTGCAGGGACATCTTGGATGGGCACATTTGTTGGCTGTGGGTGGCACATGGGATAAGTCTGCTTCCCACACTGGTAATGTTGTTCCTGCTCCCTAAGAATAGGTTGGGGGGTACTCGCTGACAGCTGTGGCAGAGACCTAAAGTGATTCTGTTCCATCCATTGCACCCCTAAACTCGTTCCTTAAATATCTTCACCAGATTTCCTAAAGATTTTTGGCAGTGCCTCACTACTCTCATGATGCTCTCATCTATACCAATAGCATATTTACTTCTGTCTCTTTGTACCCAAGGCTGTATTTACAAAATGCCATGAGATTTCCAGGTAAAACCGGATCTTGGGTGCAATTTCAAATAAAAAGCATGAAGGACAGATGAAATTCTTACATAAAAGCAAATTATTGAGAAAGAACTACTGGCACTGAGGATTATTTTAAACCATACATTTAGTCAGATTAATTAGTCAGGATTAGTTTCTACTGCAAATTTATGCAATGCCTTGATCATTGAACTTCACTGATAATTACTTACTTGCATCCTCATAAAAAGAGGAGATAAATGGTAGTTGATGAAAGGCTCTAATTTATTGTTCCCACAGAAATAAAAACAAACTTTGCTTTTATGCAGAATGGTCACACAGAGAATTTTTATTTTCTTACTTTGAAAATGGGATTGTTATTAACTGAAAGGGATTATTTAACATAAAATAAGAGGTAAAATGTTCTCTCACATTGGGATCAAACTACTCATTATTGCTTTGATATATTTTTTTAATAAAATGAAAAGGACTCATTCTCTCTAGGATGACTTTAAAGTAGACTTTACCGAATGTATAGAAGAAAAATCCTGATAATTTCCTTCCTTCCTTCCTTCCTTCCTTCCTTCCTTCCTTCCTTCCAGGTTGATAGCCTATTATATTCAATAGGAATATTTTATTGACTCCCCTGGATTTAGGACTTCTAAAATAGTTGAAAGGAAGGGGAGGAATCTCAGTTTTCCTGCAGGTTTCTCAGATGCCCCCCACTTGCAGACCCTGCTGGGTGTTGATTATGAATCTCTAGGAAATCATAAACTCAATGCACATTTTGGGGAACAGGAGAATACTTCTGCATGTTTCTTTGGAAACTCATTTACCATTTGCGATACAGGAGAGCCTGGGAGCTGTGCCTGGCTGTGTCTGTGACACAAGGCATTTACATGGTAAAAAAAAATGAGCCTTTAGTCTTTTCTCCAGAGAATTACATTTCATGTTCAACAGCAGTAGTGGAACAAAACAAACAAAGCGGGATTGAAAGAGGCAACTCCCCCAGGCATGTTTGGCACAGCATATTGTGTATAAACGTGATGAGCAGATTAAAAGTGGTAACAGATTTGCTTCCAGCTTACTTGTTAATTTGTGCTACAGCCTTCTGTGAGGCAAGCTAATTTTTAAGGCTTGGTCATGAGCCATTTATTTAGTCAAGATTTCTTTTGTTTTCCTTTCTTAATTGTGCATTTCTGGTTTGAGGGTCTTTGAAAACACAATCATGGTGTTTCTTTTTCCTCCTGTTTCAGGTGAAAGCAAGAAAGAGTCCATTTTGAAATCTTTTCAATGGCTGAATAGAGCACAGCATATTTTCAGCAAACACTCCTTCTCCTCAGATCTCCTGGTTTAAATTTTCAATAGCATATTACTGCTGTTTGTATGCCAAACCTTTAATGATGTTGCCCCAAACAATCACCTCCAAATGGAGACGGTGACAAAAAAAAATTGTCCTTTTGCTAAGGATTTTATAAGTCTTGAATCCTCCTGGGAGGGAGACAGACAGAATATGGAGCCAGGAAAGAAAATGTCTTCAAGTAATTTTTGGTAATAGGTTTTGTCATTTTCAATTTTTTTTTTAATGATAATCCTTTGAATATATTGATGAAGTGGAGCACCTTGTTTGTCAATTAATGTAGAGTGCTTTACAAAAGATGTTATGACGTTTGCCTCACCCTGTCTACAGCAACATGACAGTCTCACTAATAGTTCAATGGGTTGTGTTTTTTCCCATGTTTTTACCAGGAGGACAAGTATGGAGTCACCATTCCTCCTGTGGTATGTAGTTGCCTTCTCCCCATGCAATATTTGTCTAGCCTCTCATGACTTAGTTCAAAGCACTGCTTTGGATTTCTGTTTGGTGCAGAGAGTCATAAATATGGATTTGTGTAACCTAGTTTTATTTAATGAATCCAGTGCTCATTACACAGGAAGTGAATTGTTAACTGCCTTTTCTGAAAATTTGTTTAAAATAAGGGCCTTAGTTAACAACTGGCTTCAAGTCTCTCATTTTTGGGGTAGCTGAGAGTGAATTGATAAGAGATGGATACTACTCAATGTGCTCTGCACATCCTACCAGCAAATATGAATATTCAGTATCACTATGGATTTTTAGACAACAAGGAACAGAAAATTCACCCTTAATACAACCTTCTCTGCTGCAGAAGAGCTTTCACAGAAGAGTCAACCAGAAGAACTTAGATTTTTCTTCCTGTGGACAGCTGTGTGAGACAAATACCTCCAACAGCAGGAGATACCTGTGTGTCTGCCAGTCCTCATGGAGATTGGCAATGCTGTGCATTGCAGAGGAGATTGAGCACTTTGCTTAGGAATTTTGGAAAAGAAATCACTGGGATGATCTGATATAGATAAACATGGTGGGAATTATGACTATTTAAAAATAACAATAATAGTCAAATGTGTATATGCCTAGGCAAAAACGTTTGGATGCCATTAGATTTAGTCTTGAATCGTTTATATATCCTACCAAATGAACCTCACCTCCCATTCAATACAATAGAACTTAAGCAAGAATTCTGGAAAATAGTTAACTGGCAGAGACAGGTGGATTTAAGTCCATGTTTACTGTTCTGTAGTAGAGTTGAAAACACTTAACTTTATTAGCACAAGAATAATGTGATTTGAGATAAACCTGAGACAAGATGCCAAGAAAACCGTGCAAGACATATTTCAGTGATACAGTGCTAGGATCAGTACACACAAAATCTCTTTCCTTAATATTTTCTTTACCTGAAAGATTGGCATTTGACAGTTACATGCTGTAATTTTGTAAGACATACTAGATTGCTTTATTTTCCTCTTTTTATAGAAATCCCTGCTCTCTGATCCCATTCCTGAGGAATTCTAGGTCTATTACAGTGCTGCAATGTCCATTGCTAACTGTGCTTTCAAATGCTCTGTCCTTGAGATGCTTCCAAACTTGGCAGTGAAAAGAGCCATTCCCAGATCCTTCTGATGATAAAAATCTTGGTCTGACAAAGATGTTCTTCTCTATCTGACCTGTTTGGGACCAGGCCTTCAAGTTGAATGAGTGCATGAAAATATGTGAGCTCAAAGTAGCCTGGGTTCCTCCTCACCACTGCAGGAAGAGGGGAAGTTTGTGAGCTCCAGGTTTACCAGGGGGACTAAAAGGGCTGCTACAGGGTGCAGCCCTTGCCAGTTTGTGCAAAGTGGTAATGAGGACCCATGACACTCTACGAGTCCTGCCTGCAGGGTGGCAGTCTCTGAGCAACTGCAAACCCCTGCAGCTGCTCTTTAATTCTCTCATTTAATCCTCTCACTCTTATTCCTGACTAAGGTATGCAGAAAAAAGACCACTAGAAGAAAATCCCAGAATAATAGAATATTTTTTGTTTGGTTGGGTTTTTTTGTTTGTTTGTTTTGTTGGTTTTTTGTTTGTTTGTTTTGGTTTGGTGGGGGTTTTTTTTGCAATGTCCTCTCTGTCTTTGCGTGGAAGTTAAACCAATAGGCTCAAGCACTGCACAAGAGAGAAGCAAGAACAGGTTTCTGTGATTCCACAGGGTAATTTCTGTCTATGTTTACTTGAGTATGGGAAAAATCACTCACAAAGAGATTAATTCTTGCCCACAAATAATATAAGAGAAATGCAGATAAAGAAATACACATTTTGGGCAAGGAGGTGGTGGATGTTTAAAAACAAAATCCACTCCCCTGTCAAAAAAACTGGCATTACTTATTAACAGATCTGGGCTTTGAATCTGATGCTTCCATCTCCCATGGTTCAAACTGAACTCTGGCTCATCTGACCCATACAGACGCTTGATGTTTGCCTGATTGAGAACGGAGCCATATCTAAGCCCTGGCATTTACATATTTATCTGGATGTAGTAAGCAGAGGTCTGGATTCACAATTCACTAGCCTGGAACTTGTAAAAAGCTGATGGCCCTAAAGACAGGCTGGTGATTTCAAGCTATCTTTGAGAGGCAGAAGCTCCCCATGGGGCTTATTTCCTGATCCACTGAGGTCCCCATAGATGGTTCATTGCTGTTTCACCCCCTGGGAAGAGGTAACACCCTGCTCTTCCTTGGGACAGCACTGGAAACCACAGCCCTAGGTTCTCCTAGCTGACTCAATCACGGCTCCATAAGCACTGACATAATCAGTTGTATTGCTCAAAGACTGAAATTGTTCCAGCCTGTTTTTTTCTCTACACTAAAAGCGTATTTAAATTAATGTTATTTGGCACAAACTGTAGTTGAACTAATTTCTTGCTCTCTCACAGCCTTGTTTGTGGTGCAGCTTAGCACTCCGTGCTGTCTGCTGCGGCTGCTTCCTCATTAGACTCCTCAGTAGATAAGAAAACGCGACAATCAAAGTCATCCTAGTGGAAATAGCAGTTTTCTTGAGTCTTCATCTACAAGGAGAAGCTAAACTTTTCAAGCATTTGTGCATTGCTTTTCCACATGCAGCCTTAGACTGTAAGGGTTATAAAGGAGAAAATGAATTTTTCCTTCTACAGCATAAAGTTTGAGAAGGATACAGCTATGCAATACTGAAATTGCCTCAGGGAAAAATCTGTAATTTTTATATAAAACATTAAATAATAATTGAAGGCTAATGAGCTTTCTTATCAGAAGGGACTATTTAGCCTGACTTCTCTGTAGGAGGACTAGTACAGTCAGTTCAAAATAATTCATGCCAAAACCTCTTGAAGTGGATGCCACCCCTCTTTTTCTTCAATACTTAGTGGGTCCCCTGGACTGCCTCTTAAGTGAAATTTTTTAAACTTGAATTTGAATGTACCTTGTATTTCTTGGTCAGACATCCATTTCAGAGGGACAGTACAATCATGTATATAAATAAATAAATAAATAAATATGTATATATATATGCACACCCGAAAAATGATGGCAGGTTCATTCCATATGTTAGGCACAAATAAGACTGTGAAATGCTGCTCTGCAACCCAGTAAAATAGCAAGAAGGCAGAAAAGACTTGTGCTGATTCTGTGGATGTTGTAATTGTGGACTGTTTTACTGAATGTGAGGTTACATTTGAGGGTGTCTCTGATTTGAGTTGAATCTTTAGCTTACCTGTAAATGCAGGCATTTGTGATTAAAATCTTCACCCCATCCAGCCCCAGATGGATTTCTTTGTTGATGCATGTGATAGGAGTCATCTTCTTTTATCCCTATGTGTCTGTAGACTATACAAGCAGGATTTGCTGTTTGCTGTCTCAGAACATCCCTACCAAAGCTTCAGAAGCCTGGCTTGTTCCCAAAAAGCATCCTTTGTGAGAATTGAAAGAGAATGTTTGGAACACTACATAACAAAAGCAAACAAAATACAGCAGAAATAATTTTTGATCTCAGCAAGAGCTGAAAATGAAAATAAATAAAGACCAAGTTCTGCTTACTGAAAATTCTCTGCAGTGTGCACAGAGCAGAAAATAAAATAATTTTGTTGGTTCTATTATCATTCTTGAAAGCACAACACAAAGCAATGCTGATATGGTACAGGTCCATCTGCCAGCTGGGGAAGAAGAAAAGAAAAAGCAATTAAGAACATTATAAATTTGGTTTGTTGCTCTGGGCTGGAAAGATCCAGTTAAGCATGCTGTGATTCGGAACAGAGAAGTACAGGAGACAAGCCAAGACAGAACTTCTCTTGATATTATCACTTGACCTGTTTCCATTGCCTTCCACAGCTCTCCCAGCCAAGGATATATCTGTAGCCAAATCATTTCTGGCTCTCAAAGCTAAAATCTGACAGCCTATGCATAAATCCACACTCCTGAGGATGTGTGGGCTAAATACCAGCCTGGACAGCTTACTCTCGCAGTCTGACCCTGTGAAAGAGCACCGTTCGGCACACCTCACTGAAGACTCCCAGCCCTGATTTCCAGAGCACGGAGCTAGGTGACCATTTCAACTTGTCCTACTCCTTCTGCCATCATGTCCTTGACACAAATTTGCTTGATGTGTGAAATCAAGGAGTAAAATAACTCTTGCTCTGTATAGGCGGTGAGAAATTTGTACCTCTTCCAGGAAGAAGGGTCAGAATTAATTGTCTTGCAAATGGTCTTGTGTGTTTTGCATGTTTGTCACACATCAGTTAACAGGCAGTGGCTTTGTGATTGGGGACAACACAGGCAAAGAGCTGCTTTCGTTGCACCTTTTGGACTCTTGTTTTGATAGTCTCAGTGTCCTTTCTTGGTGATTCTACACAGCACTCCGCTGGTATGCTCGTAAAACAGCAATGGGAAATCAGTTTATGAGAGATGAATCTAGACCACATTACTCTTATGTAAGCGCATCAGGCAGCTGGTACGGGTCCAGCCAGACACAGCTCCCTTGAAACCAAACCTTATCTTTATGTGTCACTGTAATCTGGAGGAAATGAACACAAGAGAGCTCTAAAGTTGTATCTGCTTTACAGCATCTGTCCTTGCAAACTGATGATGTAGAATAACCCATTTCTCTGGGTCTCTTTCTGGTTCCACTGTTCCCAGAGCTACCGTGACACAGTGCCCCGCGTGCATCTGTGAAGCACAGCCCATAAATCTGCTACCTGCCTTAAAATCATTGCTTTGCCATGTGTAGGTCACCCCTGAGCCGGCACTAATTGTACTGAGCTGCAGTTATTTTTGTAGGCAGCATGACTTGTTCTTCCATCCCCTTCACATCTCGCACCTGGTCGGTGTGCAGCCAGAGGCTCGCACACCGATAGCCCCCTGTGCCAGGGTGCGGATCTGCCACATCTGCTGAGCTACCAGCAGGCACAATTGTGCCACTGGTGGGTCACAGCTTTGGGCAGGAGCAAAGCAGTCGCCTGTTTGTATTTAAATAGCGCCGGTGGCTGGAATAATGTCAGGCCGCTGCAGGTTTGCTGGTGCTTCGCAGTCGGACTCTGGGATCTACCCTGGGCTGGCTTAGTTGTTTTCAGGCTCATGCACAACATGGAGGGGCCAACAGCGAGTTCATGGCGGCCAACAACAGTGGCCACAGCGCAGTAGCCTGGCAACAACCTCCACTGGCCATCAGCCACCCAAATCAGCAATAGCTTGGGGAATGTCATGTGCTGAGAACCAAGAATCAACCTGCCAGCACTCAGCTGAGCAGCTGCAGGCTGGGCACAGACCTCAAGACAGATATTGCTGCAATCTGATATGAAATTTGTGCCAGATTATCTCCATTCATTAAGTGAGAGAATAGAAAAAATGGCCATTTTAATAAGGGTGGAATTAAACTTGAATACAGAAAAAATCAAACGAGTTGTCTAAATAGATTGAATCTTTTATAGTGTTCCCAGTGGTTTATAAAGCATCCTCAGCTAGTTCATGTTTGTGGGGAAGCTTTCTGTGAAAAGCTGATCTTATCTTACTGCAAGCATTTCGCTCCTGTTCTGTGGGGGAAAAAATGTTTGGTTCCATTTGTAGAACAAGATTAGAAATACAACGTTGTGGAAAAATGGTGGGATTCTTGAGACAGAGCAGTAATTAAGAAACCTCAGAGAGAGAAGGTGGGAAAAGGTTATTAGGTCTCCAATAAAGGATCATTTGATTCTGGAAATGTTGATTCACTCTCTTCTTTTGTATGCCACTGGGGAAATCAGAATTGATTTTTAAATATAATGATATAAATTGGAAATAAATTTCAAAGGTGAACTGAGAGGTAGATATTTAAAGAGTACTGTTATACCTTTGAACTGGTAAGTTTAACTAAGACAGGTGGATCCATGAGCGTTGTAAAAGAGCAAAGGCTGTGTAAGCCCTCATAGTTGTCTCTCAATTTCAAATGCCAATTTATTTCTGGCATTACAAATGGGTGAGCCTTCCCCATAAGAGGCTTGTTCCTACTTTCTCCTTTACTGGGCTGCCTGTTTTCTGAGAGCTTGGGAAAATCTTTGTCAACCCTATAGGCACTTTGAATGATGGAAACAGAATTTTGGAAGGATTTTGTTCTGTTGTCTCTTTTGTAATTTTGCCTATTCATTTGACTTGCAATTTAAAACCTGTTTAAATGCATCATTAAACATTTCAGTTTACTTCCAGGATAGATGCCACTATTTCTCATTTAGCAAATTAGTGAACTGAGGTGCAAAGTGTGTAGCTGAGACAGGTGATGCACCTACCAAGCATGGAGTGACCTGTAGTACTAGTTCCTGAGCGAGGAAGGACCTGACCCATGGCTGATACTGTCTTCAGGGACTGAGAAACACATTAAAAATGGGTCACTAGAGGAGATGGGAATGATCTCACAAGCTTAGGAGTTGGGTTTGGATCTGAAAGCAGCTGAAGAGAATGCAAATATTCTACTGGCCTGAGTGCGTTTCTTGAGGTCCTCACAATTTCATCCATTTCAGTAGAACATAATTTAATAGTTTCTAGTGGAGTTACCTGAATGGAAATAAAAGGCATCTCTTGCAGCACAACACCCTAAAATAATAAGTTTTATAAATTAATGCTTCAGCCAGTTCAGCATCCAGTCTTGAATAATATTTCACTCGTAAACAAACAAGATCGTGTTTCTGAAATATTATTTGTGTGGAAAAAAGATAGACTATTTAGAACAATAAAAGAAAATTGTGCTAACTCATGCAAAGATGCAATTTTATCCTGAGATTGTGAAAATACTTCTCCTCATGTTATTTTATTAATTCCCAATAGATGTAGGTTTAAAATGGAGTGCTGATTTTCTCATGGAATTTAGCAGAATGAAGAAGCATAAAAAGAATCAGTTCTGTTGTCTTCCATTTTAATGTTGCATTGATTATTTGAGAGTTTATTGTTTGAACAATTGTTTCAACTACCTTGTAGTAAATTATATTCCAAGAATGCTTCTATTTTGCCTAAATTTGTTAATTTTTAGAATTCATTACTTTCAAAATGCTCTCTCATTTGAGAAAGAGATCAGTAATTTTATAGCAAATGAACATTGTATTTGTTATTGAACATGAGACATTAAAAATCTAAGAATGTACTTATTGTATTTGTATGTAACCAAGTCAACTGCTTTCAAATAAATTTAAATATTGTGAGTAGCTTTTTGTTGTTCCAGTTTTTCTTCTCAAATTACTATTTCAGCTTCTTATCTCCTTAATTCCTTTCCAAAATCCAATAAATGAAATAAAATTATGTTCTAAAATGGTAGCAGAAATCAATATCCAGAGCGATGAGTGGATGCTCATTGACACAGGTAATGCCATTTTGATATTGCCATGATGTTGGTCCAGATGCTCACGTGTCACTTGTAGGCATTGAGGAGATGGGTTGGGAAGCTCGAGCAGTCCAGGAGCAACAGTTTTGAGCAGGGTCTGGAGTGACTATAGATCCATGAGGTTATTTATGACCTGTAACTGCAGCTCTACTGTTTAGTGTATATTCCTACCATGCACAAAATCCCATCCCCAATCATTATTTGAAAATGGTCCTTTGTACACATGGACTGTGTGGGCTTCATAAAGGATTCCTGAGGACTTAAAGGAACACGAAATCCAGTGTCCTGTTTTCTAGACATTCAATGCTTCTGAAGGAAGAAGAAATGTAATCTGAAACTCTGTTGTTCTATTTATAGATGACCTAATATCACAGGTTGGATGTATACAAAATTTTATTAAGTTCTGACTGATGAGTTCCATGGCTGGTAAGTCACTCTTGGTCAGATCTGAGTGTATTAAAGTGCTTGGTTGATTTAGGATGTGAATGTAAATGGCAAAACTCATTTTATGAGCTTCATTATTTCTGGAGTGAGGCTTCTCATACAGCTTATTAATATAACTGATTTTTATTATCTTTTCCTCAATAAAAGTCACTTTCTTAATAGGTATTTTGACACTGAGGTTTAATGGCATTTAAAAAAATGACAGAACCAGGCGCAGAAATTGCAAGTCATATATGTTCAATTGTTCAGTCACGAAAAGATCATTCCATCCTAAAAATGGAATCTCTGCTGTTCTTTTTACATTTAGGTTTTAGTTTTTGCTCTGGTGGTTTGAAGGTAATACTCAGGATAAAATAATTTTGCTTTTAGAAAAGAAATTTTTTTTTCTCCTTGTCCACAAACTAGAAGACTGAGAGAGCAGCAAGAGGATCCCAAGAACATTATGTTTTTTGAGCACTTATGAAATCTGTATCAATTAATTTGGTAAAGTTCTCCAGCATGAATGCCCCTAATAGTACATTACGCTATGGATAGCTATTCCTTTATTTGCATAAGCCACTCTGCCTTTGAAAATTCACTGGATCACCATACTAGGATAAAGTTTGACTAGGTGACCTTCCAATTCTGATGGAAAACCAGCTCAAACTTCTTATTGTCAAGATTGTACTGGCTTCTACTGTTCTTTGCCTCATCGACTTCAGTCAGTAATTCAGATAAGACTTTTTCTGCAGATTTATGACAGAATATTTTATCTTTAAATTTCTTTTCAATATACTTTTCATTTGCAAAAAGTTCTCTACATTTTAAATGTATGCATATATTTAAGCTGACATTAATTTTCATACCGAACATGAAAATGTAATATACATAGCCAGCTCAAGCTCATTACTGTGCTATTTAAAAAAACTTTCATAACCATATTTGTGCTAAAATAAATATTCTCTTTTTCTTAACAACCTGAATTACTTACAGACAGCTATGCTCTTGCTGTAGGCAGAGGAAGCACCAATTTTTCTGATGGCCTCAAGCTTTTCACCCTGTAGATGTGGTTGCAAAAGGATTGGGGATGTAGCCCTGCAGAGAACAGAGATTTTTCTGCCGTGTACAGAGCAGTATAAACTTCATGCATGTGTTCTCTGCTTGGAAATGTCTGTCTGGTTTAGCACATGTTTTCTAGCTCTGAAATGCAGCACTTCTGCAATATGTTCTCAGCATAATTCTGGATGAGTGCCTGTGTGAATGGAGGCGCTTGCAGTGAAGGAGTAATGTGATCTTCGGAATAGATTAATATGAATGGGAGCACTTTGGAAGCAGGGATGGGACAGACCTGTGAGGGATTTTCATTCCATTTGCAGGAATTATTTGTAGTCATTACTCATTTTCCAGGGTGCTGCACCACTTAATGTAAAAGCCTGTCTTTCTGCTTGAGGACGGGCTTGTGAGAGGATTTAGTCTTGTATAGTAAGCAGCATGACTTGCTTTTCTCTGTGGTGGTTTTATGGTGGTCTCTAGGTTCTTATTAGCTGGATATGTGAATATGGACTGGCAAACTAGCTTGTTTCATTGTAGATGTAGTTAACAGATGTAGTTAAAGCAGTGAAAATCATCTTATTTGTGTTTGGAGGGTGGATATTCTTTAGAAGTCCTGGCAAACTGCTATGAGAAGAGACACAAAATCACAGAATCATCTGCTTTGGGATAGACTTCAGGTACCCTCTGTCCAACTTCTTGCTCCAAGCAGGGTCATCTGTGAGATCAGGCCAGGCTGCTCAGAGCTTTACCCAGTTGGGTCTTGAACTCTCTAAGGCTATAGAAGCTCTCCAGGCAGTCTGGTCTCCTGACTGTCCTCAGTGAAATTCCTTTTCCTGTATCCAGCTGGAATCTATTCTTTCAATTTATGACTCCTGCCTCTCATTCTCCTACCGTGCATTACCACGAGGAGCCCAGCTCAGCTGCTTGATAACCCTCCAGCTAGGCAGGGCCAGGCTGCTGTGAGACCTTCCTGAAGCTGTCCTTTACCCAGGCTGAGGAAGCCTTTACCCTCTCTTCACCTCTGCTTGCAGGACAAGTCCTCCAGCCCTGACCAACTTGGTGGCCTCCACTAGACTTCACCAAGTTTGTCAATGACTTAAAATACTAGGCCAGGACTACTGCAGAAATAATTGCAGGAACAAGATCTTAAACTTGCATTTGTCACTTGAACATTTTTATACCAATTCTTTCTCTTGCTGTTCATTGAGCAAGAACCTCTCAGCACTATTAAGAAAGCAAAATCTATTACCACTCTCTAAGATGCATTGCTTACAATAGCTGCCCTCTTGGAAATTCATTGAAGACACTATACTTATTTTTCCTACAGTGTCTTCTTTTCCGCTTCTTTGCCAAACTCCATGGATGGCAGACTTTTTTCAGGATTAATGAATAGTGACAACATCATTAGTCACTATCTCAAGATCCAATAATCCTTTAAAGGAGTGATGTGAAAGTCAATAGGTAAATGAGAAAAGGCTTTTAAATTGCTTCCTGTCTCTAACAAGTCAATAAAGGCCCTCAGTGGGAGGGTGAGCATCTCTGTGTCTCCGTGTAAGAGCAGTCAAGGCTTCTCAGAACAGGACACAAGCACACATGAGAGATAGGAGTGTTTCAAGCTAGTTCCAGGCTGACCTGCAAAAGAGGTCTCTTTCCAACTCAGAGTGGCAAGCTGCATGGAAAGGATAGTGCATTCTGTGTCTTTATATCTAATTAACATCTGAAAAATTATCTCCGAGCTCTACTTTACCATCACCATTGAAGGAAGAATTGCAGATGATACCAAACTGGGAGGAACAGTCACTGCACTGGAGTACAGGGCAGCTGGTCATAAAGACCTTGAAGAGCTTTGTCTCCTTCAAAAACATGATTGAGGAAATGGGCAATGGATGTGGGAGTTGAAGAGCTGGGCTGGTATTAGCAAAATACTCGTGTCTCATTCCAGCTGTTTACATCCCCATGCCTTTGGCTGTGGAGCTGTAAATGCTACACCAAGTAGGACTAAAACATCAGAGAAAAGTAAACTACTATGAAGGCAGAAAGAAACATTTCTGCTTGTTTAGAGGTAAGGCAGCTTCCTCACATGTGTCCCTTTCTCCAGGCCTTTTCCTTGACAGTTTGAAGCAAACGAGCTCCATTATTCCATGCAGCTGAAGGTGGCCCTGTATCACACCCAGGGCTCTCTCCTTCAAGGAAAAGCTGCCTTTTATATTCTGACTGTGTCTAAAGTGAAGAAAGTTCATTCTTAACAGCCTTTTTTATTTTTTTCACAGATGACTAAATTATCAGGTCAGCTTGTTAGGACATTTTCCCTCCCATCTTCTCCCCTCGGCAATTTGATTTAATGTTTAGCTTTGTTGGAATTGCCCAAGAGTAACTACACATTGGGAAAGCTGGCATATCCCTGAAGTCCTGCCTGAAAGCTAATTTGCATCAGTGCCTTAGGAACAAGAGCTGAATGGGGGACTAAGCCCCTGTATAAAGCAGAGCTCTCCTGGTGCCAGCAGGCTGGGTTTGGCCAAAATCACTGCTGGCCACGTGATTTTGCTTAGGGAGGCAAGATAAAAGGGTTTTATAGGAGTTTGTGCAGCCACCTACCACCTCCTTTGCTTGTGCAAGTCCAGGCACCAGCAGCAGACACCAGCATATCCGTGTCCATCTCAAGGCAAGGAGTGGAGAGCTTGGATCCCCCTTCCATCACCAGGACAGTCAGAAACCACAGCACTTTCAATGCTCATTTGTGAAAATCCAGACCTGTTGTCTCTTTGTATCCACTTTTCTTCAAGGGAAAGCAATAATGTTTGTATCTACCTCTTACTTAGCAGTACATCCATGCACTTCAGAGCACTTGGCACTGATAGATACCTTTATAATCAATTAAATAAATGTACATAGGTTCCTCTACATTTATTTCACCAATCTTTAAAAACAATTAACTCTTTTCTCATTTGCTCAACTTTAAGATCAGAAACCAGAAGTCAGTCGTTATCTCACAGAGGTTTTAAAGAAGAGACATTTATCATAGTGATTTATAACGCCATCCCTGACCTTGGATTACTTGGTAGCAATTAAACCATGTGTTCAAGTTCCTGAAGTATTAGGAAATATGTTAGAATGGAAGAATGATTTTTCACCATGTCCCGTACAAAAATATTCTTTTAATTCATAAGCCACAACCTTACTGCAATTTCCTTGGTTTTCGTGCAGGTACCCGTCAGAAGTAACCACGGAAGACCAGTATATCAATGAGAATAATACACTGGTTTTCTTTCACTGCAATTATTCGTGTTTTCAGTTTTGTTGAGACTTTTTCTGTAGGACTCACGAACAAGAATTACCAACTGGAAATTAAAGGGACAGGACATATAGCCATAAATTTTCATGAACATGTAATATCTTTCTGGGCTGGATTTTTTCCAATTAAGTGAGTCAGGTCTGCGCAGGTTGTGGAAGAAATAACAGAAAGGCAATTTCATTCTGAGGTAAATGGGTAAACAGGGATATGGGAATAGATTGAAGCTCATTAAGGAGTTGGCTTCATAGCTTCATAGTTGTCAACCTCTGGATTGTAAATGGGTGACACTGTGCCAATACACATTTTCAGCACCATACAGAAAGTAACTAGTAATAGAAAAAATATTTTGGACATAAATTCAAAGGAGAAACATCTGAATATATGTTAGTTTATAGATATACCCAATGGTAAATGTAATTATTAAAAGATTCTTCTGTTACAACTGTAGCAAACTTTACTGAAAGTACTTAAAAACATTTTTCCTCAATCCTGCAGGGCTGACTGTATTCATACATATATATGTGTATATTCAAACATACGCACACACATATGCACCGTCACTACTCCTGCTCAATTTGTCCTCAGCCAAATGACTGGCAGTGCTAAAAGTACTAAAAGGACTTTCATCATATTGAATTAAAGTCACTCAAAGGAAATTGGAAAATGGAGCTTTTTTTGTGAGAAGACAGAATGGAATAAAAAACGTAAAAGGTCTCTCACCCCCTTCCCTTTTGCTTCTCCATTCTGTAGTGTCTCTCTCTGTACTGCTTTTCATTCTTCTGCTCTCTCCTGCCCTTCTAAATCCTGTGCTACTCCCACCTATTCTCTCCCTCTGCTTTCATGCTAACTAGCAGTATGTCCTTTCATGTTCCCGTCATGCCTGGACAAGTGGCAAATGCTCGCTCTCTCATGCACACTGGCTTTTCTCATTGTTCTCAGCTGAAAAGGTGCAACTGTGCTGGCTTTTCAAGAGGTTTGTTTCAGATGGAATTTTGCAGGGTGATGAATGAGACTCATTTTGTTCTCCAGTCACTGCACTGCAGGTTTGATGTTTCTGTTCTTCCCAGTAACACATCAATGACGATAGCTTTTCTGCAATATAACACCATACCAGGCAGTCTGATGGAGGGATAAGTTCATGACATGACTGCTACCAAGTGTTAATGCTATTTTGACAGAGGTAAAATCTGTGTCTGTCACTCCATCTGTAATAAACAGGAGATGATGTCACAGAGTTTCTATGCAGGGCCACAGCAAAGACTAAAGAACATGATGCTAAACTTAGGTGTGGCACTAAACATCATGGAGATACACCACTACTTGAGCTTCATCTGATTTATCTTATGATAAAAAATGAGCATGCAGTAATTGAGTAAATGCTTGCAAATATTTTGCCACTGAATTTAAATCACAGATTCATGACAATAATAAACATGAGATAGTTGTTAACATCTTGATAGTTTGTTAATTGAGTTCTGTGGGTGGTTAGCCTTTTATTTTTATTCAGATGATTCTGTATGGGAAATCACATGATTTAGTTATTTAGTCTGTTGTAAGAATACTGACCATGGTCATCAGCTATCCCAAATGATCTTCCCTCCTTTTGAAATCGTAGGACAATAACATCAGAGTCATTACGCAGAGTTTTGTTTGTTCAAATTGAATATGCATGAGAAGCTGTCTAGAGAAAGCTAGGCAAGACAACACTTCTGTTAAAATGCTAAGAAATTCGTGAAGTTCGAAGCATTCTTTGAGTATTGTAATAGACCAAAATTTGGTACTCAGTTAGTTTTAAAAAATGCTGCTCTACATTCCACCATCAATATTAAAACCTGGAAGGTAAATCTCCTTGCAGACTAACAAAAAAGTTTATGATTGGGTTGATCTAGCCTCATCAGCTGGAACACATTAACCACACTATTCCCAGCCATTGTTGAAAGACTCTTGAATTTACATTTCCAGAATAAGAGATGACAGCACAGTTTATAATGCTGTCTCCATTTACATGAAGGATCAGGGACCTGGAGATGAAGGCTTTTCAGGGTGGGAGAACAAAAAGAGGAGCTGCGCAGAGCAGTGGTTGCTCTGTCAAGGTCATAGGCTGCAGGAGTCAAGGCTGCAGGAGCTGCTGGAGTGTCTCATGCATTTTGAAGAACAGTCACCGTTCTGCTGCCATGGCTGTTTCTGATTCAGTGACAGAACACATGGCTCACTGCTGATTTTTATCTCATTTTCTACTGACACAACTGGCACAAGTCCTCTTTTGATCTGTGAGATCAGAAACAGATGTTGGGTAATTTAGCTTAATGATTTGAGAACAGCATTCGGTAATGCTAGGTTTACAGTAGAACTCAATGTTTAAGGTCTTTTCCAGTCTGAATGATTCTGTGATTTACAGGTAGGGGTCCAGGCACTCCCTGATCTAACAGGGAAGCCTGAAAGGTTATCCCATCATGCTTGTGTCACAGACTATGGGACCATCCTTAATACCATGTGATTAAGGTACCTTTATTTATATCTGATAGATGTTTTTCTGACCAAGCAGCAAGGGACAAACTCAATCTATGATTCTTTTGTAACAGAAAACTATTCAGCTGCATGGGTTTTTTTGTAAAACAAGACCATTCTCTTTGCTTTTCCTCAGTGAAGTGCTCTGTACCTCACCATGTGGATACAAACTCAGGAAGCAGACAGAAGACAGCAGAAGTGAAGGTTCAGATCAGCATTAAGACACTGCACTCTCAGATCCTTCTGGAATCAGTGGAGATCTACTCAAAGATGACGGTGGAGCCCAGCAGGCAGCTGAAGTTCCAGGAACCGTGTTCAAGCAGGCACAAAGGCTGAGATTCTTTTGCCCAAACACAGACATCTATTATCAGCCCAGGTGCTGTGAAGCACCTTTCTTGGTCTCTTGAAGGCACTTCAGCCAGGCTCATGTGTTCCCTAGAGTGTATTTGCCATCCCTTGCAGGTGTTTCAGGCAGCTCACCCTGTCTGGACCTGCTCCTGGACAACCTGCTTCAACTGGCTGTTCTTGAGCAGGGGGATTAATTGGGGGATTTCAAAAGGTTTCTTTCAACCTAATGATACTGTGGTCTCAGCTGGAAAAAAATTCCAGTGCATAGGGCACCTGGAAATTCTGCTCTGCTGAAATCCACTGACAGCTTGATTCATTTGAGGATGTTTAGGAGTTTAGTACCCCATGAGATGCTCTTCATCTCTCTGGGGGCAGCAGACAGAGAACAGCACTTATGGGAAATGTGCATCATTCATGCCAGGCCAGGAAGGACACCCTCACCATCTCAGGTACACTAGGTACTAGCATTTGAGTGACTGACTTCTCAGTAGTCTCATCTTTTGAAATATCATGTAGCCAAGAGTCCAGGTGGCAAAATCTGCCCATCCAAAATTAGTTCCTTCCATGGTAAGATTATTCCTTGCTATGATATTGCACATCTACTCAAAGTGTGCTACACTTAGCACTTTATGCTTTTGTCTGTTACATTAACAAGTCCTCAGCTACCTGGAACTTCCTAGATATGCTGGTGCTTGTTCAAACCATCTCTAAACCTTTTCTTGGGCAGACTAAAAAAAAGCCAAAACTATTTTTCATTATTTAAGGAAGATCTTTCAGACTGCAGCCTTTCATTCCTGCAGCCTTTACCGTGACAGGTTTTTGAGTCATTAAATACTAAAGTGTTGGAAGATCCCCTGACTACCAGAGGACATGGCTTACTGTGATGGTGTGTGTCTTTTGTCACCTGATCAGAAGAGGCATATAAGCCAGCAATTGAATGCTGGTGATCTTTCACTGGAGTAAGCATTGTTTCCCACTAAATTGTAGCAACAGTCCAGTCTGAACAGGAGAGAAAGCAGTGGAATCAAATTAACGATGAAAAATCTGTTTTCACTTTGGTCTCTGTTTATAAATGAAGCAATACCTAGAGACATGCATCCCAAAAGTCCATCACCCTCCCTCACTGACTGTTCAGTGGTAATAAATCTCATTTTCTTATACAAAACATTTTCTCACACGGCAATAGTGCAGCACAGGAAATGCCCCATACATTCCCTGAGCAGAAGAGGAGATGCAGCATTGGGTTGTAGATGAAGGTCCTTGGGTAAAACCTCACTGTAAGGCACATTTCCAGTCCTGCAGCCCACTGCCAAGATCCTTGCCTTCCCGCTGCAGCTGGAAGTGGTTTGTTCTCATCAGAGGATCAATGTACAGAAGATCCTTTGTGGTTTTTTGCATCCTGTGTCTTGGATTGATGTAGCAGTGAATTAGGTTGAAATCTGGGATTGTAGATTACTTTGTTGCACTCCACTTGTAATTGCAGGCTGCCCAAGAATCAGCAGTGTTGGACTGCTCCGTAATACTTTTGCCTTGCTGCTCAAAATTAAATTTTTCAGTCCACAAAATGTACCAATTTGGATGAGAAAGCTCAGCCCAGAAGGGAATGTACCAGCAAATTATCTCCGTCTCCCCCACATCTATGTCATCACTATTATCTCATTTGCCCTGGAACAGTAACAAATGTAGAGGAATCCAGTTATCTCACTTTATTTCCCTTGGTGGATGTGACAGAACATCTTGTGACCTGTCAAGCGGCTCAAAGCAATGTGGGGATTTCAGCAAACAGCCAATTTACTTACAAGTGGTTGCAACTTCTTTAGTCCCATTGAACGATGCTTTTTATTTTTTCCCTCTAAAAATCCTGAAGATAAGAGAGCCACGAGCTTTTCAGGGTGGCACAGGTTATCCTATGACAGCTTAACCAGCAAAGCCAAGTGTCACTGTCACATGCACTGACACGTGCGAGTCTCAGTCATGGATCCGAATGTTATCACACTGGGGCTATCTACAACCCTGTGATTAAAAATGTATTCCCTTCCAAAAAAAAATCTGGCATCCCTAAGGTTTAGCTGAGGCAAAAATGTTGAGTCTCCTAGGCTTGTCTACTTACCTCTTACAATATCTTGTACTTTGAGCCTCAGGGAATTTTGGGTAATAGTCTTTTCTGTGTGGGGAGTAGGAAGGGACAGATCTCTTTTGGGGGAATATCAGACACAGCCATCCTTTGCCACCCACCTGCTCACTGCCAACCAATGCTTAGAGGGCAGTCAGATGAGTGGCAGGAAGAAGAGAGACTTCTTCTGACCACTCTCAAGTGGCTGAGCCAAGCTCTGCTCTGAGCCAAGCTCCCCAGTCAGCCCCTAGATGCTCACTGAAGATCTTTATAGTTTCTTTACACCTCTTCTCCAACTCTGAAACATTCTGCAGTCACTTTGGGCAGATGAGTTGAGTCAGATATGGGAGAGCTCACTGTAATACATCTTTGGGTTGCTCAGGTCTCATGTGACCAGCCGTGACAGTAAGAGCTCCAACATGAGGAGGACAATAACAGCTCCAGTGTGCAAGGATGAAGTCCAGCTGGCAGCTGAGGTTCACTCCTGCAGCCAAGGCAGTACAAATGTGCCCTATGTGAGTCACAGCAGGGATGATGTGGTACGGCAGCAATTAATTTGTTTCTAAGGCAAACGGGTCCAAATGGTAAAGGCTTTTGCGAATGGAATTTACTGTTCCAATGCAAATAAGGAACTGGCAAACAATAACCACTCCAGCCTGAAAGCCCAGCCAGCAACTGGTTGACATTTGGGCTGCAGAGAGTATGCAGATTCCCCACGAGTTGGAGAGGAGCTGTGTTTTGTAGCAACAATTGATTTATTACTGTGACAACGAGTAGAAATAGAAGGACCTGCTGGCAGACAAGGGTGTGATTTGTTCCTTTGCAAACAAGCAAGCAGTGTCCAGCTGGCCAGTGGCCATTCCCAGGCAAAAGCCCAGGGGAGGATGCAGGTTTTATCTCCTCTCTGCTTGAGTTTTGCCTCCTAAACAGTGATGGAATTAGGATGTTTTTTGGGTTTTTTATTCTACAAAAAACAGACTTGTAATTAGTAATGTTTCTACAAAGTAAGTAAGGGGGATGCAAAGGTCAGGCTGTCTTCTAGATATTTCACTTCTCAAGCAGTAGGATGACACTTTATCTGTTATTCATGAGCAGAAAATCATTCTCATTTGTATTGCAGCAGCCCCTGTAAGGACCAATCAAGGTCCCATTGTGATTGGTGGCTGTGAGCAGAAAATTGCTGGTGCCTGCTTGGATGCAGTTCAGAAACATCCATTTTTTTGCCATGTAAGGTTTAACACGAGCACATTCTGATCAGCAAAGCACGTAAGTGCACGTTTAAAGCAATCTTGTTCCAGCCAAATGCTTCAGTGTTTCAGTCCTCTCAAAGAGAGGGGAATTTAAACATGTGCAAAAATGTTCAGCTAGGGCTGAGCATTCAGACAGGGCTGCTGCATATGGACCTGGCATCTTCTGAGTGTTCCATGTATAAGAGAGAGTTTTCTTCTGATGCAGGGTTTGGGGGATGAGGGGACAACATGTCCAAATGAAGTTTTGAGGCAGTTTATTTTCTCTTTTGGGCATTTTCTAAGCCTGCCCCACTGAACTGACACGCTTCAGAGAACTGCACTAGTGGGACCACACGAGTCATTGGACAAATGGGTCAGGGGTGTGAGCATCAAGAGAGATGAATCATTTCCATTTTCTGAAACAAAACATTGAAGTGTAATAGACTGAAATTAAGGTATGAAAAATGAAGGTGAATGAAAATAAAAACATGCCAGTGAGAAGAGCTGTCCAGTTATGGAGTAATCTTGATGGAACAAGGGAAGAAACCAAAATGGCATGTACCATTTCATGGTGGTTAATCTGGTAAAGACTAAGTCAGAAGGGTTAATTCTTTACTGGTTGACAATGGACAAGCTGAGACTTCAGGGATATGAGTAGTTAAAATCAGTGTAAGACAATGAATACATCATTTATGTGAACATGGAGAAGAACATTCGTGGTGTATCATTTTTGCTGTAAAAATAATAATAAGAAAAAATCAACAGAGACCAATAGCTAGCTACAACTTCTTCATATTCTGGATATTGTGTAAAACAGACATTATTTACTATGCTAGTAAGCCTGGAAAACATTGACTTTGTAAAGCTGATAACAGTAATGCAGTGGAAACATTGTCTGGGATCAGTGGAGTGCATCGTACTGATAAAAAATTTCCCTGTAATGCTCTTATAGTAATTGAAGCTGCAGTTTGTCACTTGCTCAGTAAAAGAGTCTGAGGCTGGCAGAAGGTTTACGAAAATTTCCCTTTGCTGTGCCGAGCAATTTGCTGCCTTTGTCCAGTGACTGCTCGCCTGACTTTCCATGGCTTTGTGAGCCCTAACACAGAACCTGTGGGCTCTAGCACAGACTCTAATGAGTATAGATAATTTCCACTTTTAAGACATTTCACTGTTGTGGAGTGTGCAGGTTACTTCCTTATAAAACAGGGAATCACAGCATGTCATACTTAAAACCCAAAGCAGTGGGGTTAGCATTTGTGTGCCTCATTATCAATGAAATCAGTAAAGTGATGCACTGAAAATAAGAAGATTTTTGTAGGCATTTACAGCATAGCATTCAGTCTTTCTTTCCATTTTGATATTTTATTTTTTAAGAAACTTCTCTACTTAGACTCCTCTAAAGATTTCCCTTCCTTTCTGCTTCTATTATATATCTTTAACTGACCAGGATGATTTAGCAGTCCTTGGCTGTCAGCATGTTAAAAAAATATGCAAGGTTACCTTTATATGGGAAGACAAAAAGCAACTTTAAGACATTGGCAGCTTTCTCACCTACACATGAAAGCAACAAGAAAATAAACAATTAAATGGCACAGCTTCTCCTGGAGCTCTCAGACCTTCCCATCATTTCCATTTGCCTCTTAGCAATTTATACAAGCCTGCCTTGTACATTAGCCTGGCTCACTTGGCTTCATCATTCCCTATAAAATTCCTAAGGCAGGCAAAGCTCCCACTGAATTCAAGTCTAATACAGTTCATTGCAGGAAGAGAAACCAATTTTGGTTTTAGTGAGATATCTACAGCTGAAGCAAGTGTATTTAAGATACATTGTCCTGAGTTGACTTTCACACTAGTGTTATGTTCCCACAACTCTCAGTGAAGTTTGGTTTACATCAGGCAGTGCAGAGCTTATTACCCTCATCATTAAGGACTCTGTCTCAAAGGAAAAGTGTTTTGTCAAAGTTGGTGTAGAAGGAAGTGTTGATATTCCCAAATGGACAGTCTAGGTAAAATAGTTGAATGGAGAGCGAGCCAGTTCCTCAGGAGCCTGGGTGGGTAGCAAGTGCATTCTCCTGTGCATGTGTCCAGTAACTGTCCTACCTGTGTGAGTAAGGAATTAAAAGGTTTTTTTGGTGGATGTAGGACCAAGGGCTGTGTTGACAGGGAGGAGGGAGGAAGTACTTCTGACTAGCATAATTCACAGGGGACACTGTTCAATTGGTTTGAGCATACCTGGCAATGCAGATGTGGCTGGAAGAGGTTTGTGGGTTTTTTCACAGAATACTCTGAGTTGGAAGGGACCCACAAGGGTCATCAAGTCCAACTTTTAAGTGAAGGGCGTATATGGGGATGAAACCCACAACCTTGGCATTATTAGCACCCTGCTCCAACAAGCTGAGTTAATCTCAGTGGGTTTGTGTCTTTCATATAGTTAATTGTTACCTTAACCCCTACTTTTATGGATATTTTAATGCTCTCTTTCAACAAACACCTGTTTGTGACTAATGTATCCAGTCTCAGGTGAGCATTTTGGGTAGTTACTTGAAAAATCCATATATAGAGAATAGTTGAGACTGAAAACAGTCTTGGTTTCTCCTCTTTAGCATTTTTTATCAGGTATATTCAAATAGTACATTAGGCAAAAAGAAATCTGACCAAAGGGTTACTGAAACAGCATCACAGTCAGCTTCACCTGCAAAAAGTGATGAGTGTCCTTAGCACAGCGAGGGACAAATGGGCCATGATGCCTGGTCCTCAGCCCTCCTTCCCTTTGATAGGAGCTGCCTCTGCCTCCACATGTTCACATTCCCCTCTACCCATGCACAGACCAGAGAGGTCATTTCAATTAACCTTGCGTGGCAGTGCCACACCTGCAGGACTGAGCAGCTCTCCCACATGCACAACAGCAGAAAACAGTGGTGTTCTACTGTTTCTCATCATTTTGTTGGGGTTTTTTTGAAGTCCCTTCAAATTACATATACATGTCAGTCCAGCAATAAAACCCTAGCTGTTGATGGTTGTTTCTGCCTGAACCTGAGCCTGTCTCCGAAGTTAAGGTGGCTGTGACATGCCAGCCAGAGCGTGTTAAACACCTATCACTTCTCTAAGACTAATGCTGTGTGTGACTAAATATTCCAGCTGTCTCCCACACTTCTAGAAGAAATCTCCACTCTATTAAGTTCTACTGTTTGTGGTGTCCAGGAAGTAGAAACAGGCTTCATTTTACCGACAGTTCAGCAATTGCCACCAATCTACCACTGGGTGTGTTATTAAATTAAAGCTATTGAATCAGATCCTACTGGCAGTTATTTGATGTCAAACCTGGATTAATCCTCAATTTACAGCTGTGATTGATGTTAGTTAGGAACTAAAAGTTTTTCACTTCAAGTTTTAACTCTGTATATTACAGGCTGTTTTAAATATTCAAAGTTTTCTAGAAGCAGCCAGGGCTGGCTGCTAGGGCAGATGTCCCACAGGATAACTTCTCCAGATTGATCTGCTCACTGTCTCTGAAACTGCTTGCATGGTGAACTGAGGAACTTCTGTATGAGAAGGGATATCAGCTAAAATTATTGTAGCTCTGTTTATTCTCCATAATTCTGGTCAATGGGCTTTCCATAGAAGAGTACTACATTTTCTTCCCAGACTCCCAATTTCTTATGGAAATAGTGACCCCTTTCCTTCATACACCTGTGAGTCCAAAGAAGAGTCCTTGTGCAGCAAGGATAAGGAGAGATCCAGGTGGTTTATTGAGCTTTTTCTGCACTTGGGTGTACTCTGGCTATCCCAGTCCTGGTTCCCAGATGAAGGGTGTTAAACACGAGGGACAGGGTTCCCCTGAGAGACAGCTGTGCTACAGAGTTTCCCATATGTGTCTGGAGATGGTGTCACCGGGAATACCTTGCATTCATTAATTTAATTGCATAGGCTCAGCCAAAGTGCTCACAAAGTGCTTGGGAAGAACTGGATGTGGGGAAGGCACTGCTGTGTTGAGTGGTGCAGCTTGTGCCCACCTCACCCAGAGCGCAGAAATGAAACCTGCAACAGGCATGGTGCAGTTTCCCCCTTGGAAAGACTTCAGAGCTTGTCCTAACTTTGGACTTGAGAACATCATGTGTCAAAGAGTGGGGACACCAGAGCCTGTGGACTGTGTTTCTTACCCTCTGAGAAAGGGCTGCTCTAACCCTCCCCTTCCACCCCCAAGACTTCCAGATTTTTAAATCCTCTCCTTTTTTTAGACTAACTTGTAATAAAGGAAAATCAGCTCTGCTGGGTTGTGTAGAATATTAAAACAATAGAAAACAAACAACCCCTAGATTACTCCATTCTTTAAGGAGCAGAGCCTTCCATCCAGCCCTGATTTCAAAGCCAATGGTTTATGGTAGTTTCCTGATCTGCAACAGGTGTCTCCCCAGGGACCCAGAAAGCCTCTTGCTTTGCACCATTAGGATTGTATCTGTTCAAGCCCCCCTGTTCCTCTCCAGTCCTACCATGTGCTGCCAGCCTGCCCTGTCCTTCCACCACTGCCCACGTCTCCCCCTGCTCCTGCAGGGTTTCCACACCATGAGCAAGGCGAATAGGCAGGAATCCATCCTGCCCACCCACAGCCTTTTAAGAACATATAACTTACAGCAACAAATCCAATGAATAAGGTCCCTAGTGCAGCAAGACACACTGAGACCAGTCTGGGCTGGAGCAGCACCAAGGTTGTCTCGAAACTCTTTCCACACTGACAGAGCACAGGCAGAGCCCTGTGCTCAAAGGCATAACTCATTGGAGAAATTAGCCCCTAAACTTATTTCTGATAAAAGAGGCTTATTTTTATTTAATGTCAGGTTAAATAAATCACAAAGCACGGCAGTGAGGATTTAGCACTTGCAGTACTAAACTATATTACTTAGCATTAACACAGTGCTTTCCTCATTCAGGAAAATGCTTTTGCTAACTTAATTCACTCTCAGCTACCCTCTGCATGTCACAAGCGAAGTCAGGAGCATTTAGGATTCCTGCTGATAGATAAGGCTGGACTCACACAGCTTTGTTAGTTTCCTTCTTCTCCCACCCTCAGCACCCCAGCCGAGCCAATTTTTGATGGTTTGCAGCCTATACTTGTGACCTGAATGTCTTAAGCAGTGCAAGGGACAGGATCCTGTCCCTTAGATGAGAGCTGGCTATGGTCTTGGCTAGGAGAGGAGCTGAGGCTGTTGGCAAGCAAGGAACAGGTCTCAGCAGATGAGACAGAGTGAGAGAGCAGATCTAAAGGCTAAGAGTGGGGATGTGGAGGGGAGGATAGGGGTGAAGGGATGCTTGGGCTGAGGAGGTACCTGGATTGGCTGTTTGTCTTAGGCGGGAGAGAATTTGGGACAAATACTGGTGGAAGGATTTGGGTACAGAAACGTTTAGAGATTGTTTGAATTATCTTACTTGATGGAGGTATGCAAGGCAGGACATGGTAACAGGTTGGGGAAAAGGACATTAGATCTGGCAAAGGGCTGGGGCACGGGATACCAAGTAGGTGTCCCTGGAGGTGAGCAATTTGAGGTGTGAGGGGTAATGCTGGGAAAGACCTTCAACCTAGGGAAGCAGGGGCTGATTTCCATGCTAGGAGAGGGACAGGGTGGGTGGTGCTCCTGAGGAGTAGCTGCCTTTTGCTGCACACCTGCCTGGTCCCTACATGCCACCACTGCTCCCTGCTCCCAGCAGGACAGAGCACTCCCCACCAGCAGACACACTCCCCTCTGCCAGGGGACAGGGGCAAACAAGGGGCCAGAAAAGAGCACAGAGCCCATCCCTCAGCTCTGTGCCCCTCCAGTCACTGCTCCTGTGGGGTGGATGCCACAGGCCCATTACTTGCTCACGTCCCAGGAAAAGAGTCCCAAAGACCTGCAGGAGGATCTTGGACACGAGGCGCGCAGGGATGGGTCATGGCTCATGATGCTGCGTTTCACCTGGGCAAGGGGCTGCTCAGCACAAAAGGGAACAAATGAGGACAGCTATTCTAGCCCTTTAACCATTTGGGATCCTACTTCTAATGTATGTAAATATATGTGTGCCAGTGCTCCCCTGCCCTTCAAGCTGACATAACTCCCAGTTTCAATGGACTTCTCTGGTACAGACCAGACCTATTACACATACAGTTTTTACACCAACCAAATATAAGCTTAAGTAGATGCCACTTGCTTTTGGAAAGGATAGTATGTACACACTGGTGTTGATTAATTAGTATATTAATTAATGAAGAAGATACTGATTAGTGCCTACTTCTGTAAACTAACATTTACAAAGTCATGCAGTTATTGTGGGGGAAGGATGTGTTATTTTAAAAAATAACCTAATAATATGTTTATTCAGCTAGATATTTTTATGATAAATCAACTGGAGATTATAGTATTTTCACTGAAACTTTCTGTGCACTTACTTTCAAAGAGTTAAAGTTTCTTATTTAGAAGTACTCAATTTAACTTCCCTATAAACTTCCCTTGATTTAGTAGTGAATTAAAGATACCATGATTTAACTTACAGTTTTAAAAAGCTACTTAATTATAAATCCTTCCTGAAAGATCCCTGCATATATAAACCATGCTGTAATTAATAGCTAGAACAAATATTTTTAAATTTGCTCCTTAAAATACATTGATTCTGTTCTGCATCCCTGCTCAAAATACAGCTTCGATATGAAGCCACTGAAAATGGCACTTTTTCTGGAAAGAGGAACAGAAACCTATCCAAAAAGTTGACCCCAAAGTACATTTTACAAAATGAAGCCATTTATTCACTCCAGTATTCTGCACACAATATATGTTGATACTTTCAGTATCTCTAGGCTCACACTGCTCGTAACATTTTGCTGTAAGCCTGAATCTAATACAAGTGAGAGGCTGCTTTAATTTTTTTAAGGAGCAGTTCCCCTAGCTGCAAAGGCATTGAAGAGAGCCTGGAAGACACAATCTGTGCGATGCTGCTCTTTATTGTCACAGGTACAAAGTTCTGATGTGTCAATGCTGCACATTCGGGTCATTGAACATTTACAAATCAGGAAGGACTTTTCAGTCTCTGAAATGGTTACAAATGGTTTTTGTCGGGACACACTCAATATAAGCAGTCTGATCTCAGTGGAGTCCTACTATTTTATTTTGGGTTAATAATGGTAAAGTCTTACCAACTGTTGATGGAGAAGCCATGGGTTAATTTATATTCATGTTGGAAAAGCAAAGCAGTGCACCCTCCCAACTCTGACAGATCTGCAAGTCCCTTCCATAGTTGATTGTCAGGTTGTCCCGATCTGTAGCTTAGCGCTGACAACAGCTCACAGTTTATTTGCAGCTCTGAAGCCTGGTCCTATAGTGTTTCTCTTCTGACAGGAGATGAATAAAGGTGTCACTGTGGGAGACTTTTATCCGGCTGCTATAAAAAGGACCCTCTTTGCCTTCCCTTGAAAGATCCTCTAGTTCACTTCTGGAGCCTGTGGCTTTCCCCTCAGCAGAGTTTAGCTCCATCAGCTCCAATTCATGTTTGGCAGCTGTTTCTAAAACTCTCTGTTTGTTGTAATACCTTACAAAATTGTTAATGATGGGATGGATGGGGAGGGCGATCGCTATCACTCCACAAAGAAAACTGATGGCAGCATTCAGTTTTCCTAGTGTTGTTTTAGGGTAAATGTCTCCATATCCAACTGTGGTCATGGTAATGATTGCCCACCAAAATGACTGAGGGATGCTTTTAAATAAAGTTTCAGGGTGACTTTGCTCCATGGTATAACCTAGGGCAGAAAAGACAAAGATTCCAACAGCTAAGTACATGAGAAGCAGCCCAAGCTCCTTAAAGCTGCGTTTCAGGGCATAGGTTAGGGTCTGGAGCCCTGAGGAATGCCGTGCAAGCTTGAAAATCCTTGCGATCCTCATGATGCGCAGTGCCTGGACCGCCTGCTGGACGTTGCTCAGCTCCATCAGCTTGGCTCCCAGGTGGGTCAAGGTCAGGCTGACATAGAAAGGAAGAATTGCTAGCACATCAACAATGTTCATGAAAGAAAGGGCAAAGTGGAGCTTGTTGGGAGAGGAGATCAGCCTCAGCACATACTCCATGGTAAACCAGCCTATGCAGGCGGTCTCGATGCTGTCCAGGGTCGGGTGCTCCATACGGTTCCCCTCTGCATCTACGACCTGCAAGTCTGGGATGGTCCCCACGCACATCACAACAGAGGAGATCAAAATAAACACAAAGGACAGTACAGCAATCACTCTAGCTGGACAGGACGATTCTGGCTTCTCCAGAAATTTCCAGATACATTTTTGGCACCTTTTCCAGCGACTTTCTGAGGCATCTACTCCCAAGTCATCCAGAATGAGTTGCACCCTCCGGGCTATTTCTTCCAGTTCCTCCTTTTTTTCACTTAGGTGAGCTTTGCAGCAGTCATCCAAAAATTTCAGATCCACTTTCCAAAATTCCATTTCATTCTTGAAACATATGGGGCATATTCCTTTCTTCATGTGAATTTCCCCAAAGTAGTACACGTCAATAATGCATTTGAAAGCATCTGGATCCCTGTCAAAGTAAAACTCTCTCTTTCCAGGATCATAATCATCACAGAGAGAGAATATGCTATCGTATCCCCCTGATAAACAATTGACCAGCTCTGCCAGCCGTGTTCCTGGGTACTGAATCAGGTTGTCTCCGTAGAACACCTGCCTTACCCCACCGACATTGACTACAATCTCCAATTCTTCACTTTTTTCTGATCCATCAGTGTCCACATCTGGAAACCTAGAGTCACCTGCCATTTTAATTGTATTGGATTTTGTTTGATTTTTTAGCCCGTTGTTTGGTTTCACAGCTTTGTGGTTTTAATCTCTCATGAAAGCAAATCAGCACTGAGCCAGCCCTGTTACAAATGTCACCAAACTGACCCGGAGTTGTGGTGGGAAAGGTTACTGATAGAAACCTGCGGTCGGGAAAGCCTTGAGAGGAACGCAACAAGCTGCAGGGAAAAGACAAGTCATCGGGCTGCTGTGCCTGCAAGCAGGATGTTAGAAAGCTCCAGCAGACTGGAAAGAGAAGAAACCATTTAATAAAACTCACCACTCTGTTCAGTGCTCGAGAGTCTTTTCAGGTCCCATTCTCTCTCTAAAAGTGATATCTATTCACAGCCTGGAAGTCACGGCAGAGAAATAAATCCTGAGCTCTGATTAACGCAACGTGCAGTGAGTGACAGTTCTCAGAGATACAGTCGGCGGGGTGAGCCCACGGGAACTGCCGCGGCTTCTCCCTTCGATTCCACAGATTTCCCTAGAAAGCTGCTTTTGAATTTTGTTTCTCTTTCCGTTTTCTGTTTACTTTAAGGTCTTCCAGAGTTCATCTGCTGACTCTCGCACATAGTCAGTCGGTGCAAACACGCAGAGGAGAAACTTGTGCTTGTTTTCCCTTCGCTGTTTCCCAGCACAATAGGGAGCCTAGGCTGCCAGGAGTCCTTTCCAAACTCTACCCTCTCCTGGTGAAACACAGCAAAGCACCAGCTGCACAGAAAGCACATCTCAGCTATTTATACCCCTGCCCCGTGGTACAATGATGTGTTTCTATACTGCCAGGAACTTTAAGGAGTGTTTAAAACATTTATTTTATCACATGCAAAGCATAATCATGTTTAAAATCATTCAGAGCTGCAGAAAGATACACAAACATTTTCTCCAGGCAGAAACCAGAAGAAGCAATATTGTATTTTGGGAATAAATGTATGGCATAAATCTTGCTCTCAGTGAGACTGAGTCTCTCTAGAGACTCTAGAGCATCTCTGTCCTGTGTCAGGACATTGAGTTAATCTGGATTTGTACTGGCGTCTTTGAGAAAGAAGCAGAGACCGTAAAGTTTCTGTTGTCAGTGTGGAGCAAAACTTCCCCTGCACTCTGTGCACGTTTCCCAAAGCTCTGGGTCCTCAATTTCAGCCACCTTTCCGTGACCTGTAGTCAGCTGAGCCTCAGGAGGGTTTGAGTAATTTACATCTATGTTGATTTCTCAGTGACTGCTACTTACCAGAAGTACTGCTTTGTACCACATCCAGCTCTTTAAAAGTAGAAGTAGAATAACAAGCATTTCCTTTTAACCTTGTTTTCTCCGAATTTCAGGATTTGATGAACATTTTTCCCCCAGACCTCTACATGTAGGAAACCTACCACCCTGCTCTTAAATTATTAGCTCTGACTACAGCTCATTTTAGTCGGTCCAGGAAAACACACAGTTCACAAGTTAGCTGTTTCAGGCCACAGCAGAATGATTTGTACCAGCAAGTTATGATCTTTTCTGGTTTACTGGCTTCTGAAAAGCTTCTCGGTGGAGGGGAATAGAGAGGGGCAGACCCAGCTGACAGTTTACTTCTCCAGGCTTGTGTCCATCCTGGGAGAAAGCTGAGATCTGTGATGTGCCTGCTTTCCTCCTGCTGGCATCACCCAGCAATAGGGACCCTGGTGACTACACAGTGGTCCTGCTCCACTGTCTCAGAAGATTATGGGTGATCAGTAAGAGGTTGTGCACCAGACCTCATCTTGGCACGGAGTGTGCTCACAGCATCACATACCCAGGAAAGGGGAATATCAGATCCCAGGAAAAGAGTAATATCTATAAGTCCACACCTGAGTCATACTGTGAATCTCTGGAGGCCAGTGTCACCTTCATGTGCTCCTGAGTGTGCTGCATAGTGTGGGTATAATACAAGAAGTCCCTTGAATTTTTTTCCAGGCACATATAAGTTTACTGAGACTTGCAGGGTTTTTGGGACAAGAGAAATACTTTGAAGACTGGAAAAACACTCAGTTTTTTGGGTTCATCAATAAATAATTACCCACCTGTGACTTTCCTGCTCACTAACTAACTTGATTCTAGCAAAATAAATTTTAAGATGTCAGTAGCAGTGACATGCTCGCACAGGGGAAAATGCAGATGGGATTACTTGCCCAGTCTTGCAAAACAAAACCAAGATCTGGAAGTTAGGCTTCAAATTTTGTCACGCTGCATGAGCATAGGGAAACATGTTCTGTAGATTTAAATCCTCAGATTTAACCATCTCAGATCCTACTTTCTTTGATCAATGATTCATTCCAGTGACCTTTTGGGTTTTCTCTAGGTAATGATAAGAAATCAATGCAGGGTCCAGCATGTCCAACACAGAAACCTTTGTTTCCAAAAAAGGCTTTTCTCCCCCCACTTCCCCCTCCCTGTCCATTTTACAGAACAAATACCTACAAAAAAGCACACAAGACATTGTTCAGTTTGAAAGGTGAAATCAGCTCCTTTCAAGTGATAAATCTCAGCACATTCTCAAAAGGTTGGGAAGAAACTATTTTTGAAATGCCACATCAGTCCTTATAAAGACTTTACTTAGTGCGGCTGCTAAAATCCTTGTGCTTTATTCTCCCTCGTCTTGCACCTTTTCAGAGTTCTTTACACCTTTCAGTGTGCCTGTGAAATGTTAGAGATCTGGTAGCATTTTAAATCCACTTGGGCAAATGTAAATGATCCAAAGAACGGTCAGGGAAATCATAATGAATTAAACCCTTGTTTTTGTAGCCAAAAAGAGTGACACAGGCTTGCTTGACAAATGTTTTGTATCAGATGTATCGCAGATCAGCAAACAACGGGAGCAGGAAGAATAATTTACAGCAAATAATTTATTTCACTAATTCATTTTTCATCCATGAAAAGAAAGCTTCTCTAATCTAAAAATTTCAATAGATAATTGTTGCCCTGTAATTCATTTATGACCAGATTGCTGCAATTATTAGGCTCCTAAATTCAACTTCTGTTGCCTGTGTGAACAGGTCAAGCTGTGCTGTGTCTGGTGGAAGTGATATGTGCTGGCAATTGAATTCCTACAGACCCAACAAGAAACACGGAGGGTTTGGTTTTTTTCTGTGTCGGTGCTTTGGCTCAGAGAACAACACATGGATTTGAGCTGACAGTTGTGTTAAGTTTTGGCTGTGGTTCAGACAGGCTCCTTCAGGGAGGAGGAGGAGGAGGAGGAGGCTCAGCTGGACACCAAGCCCTGAAGCCCGAGGGAAGGACTCCTGGGTTGCTGGGCAACCCCACCAAATGCAACCCCCGCCCCAGCAGGAATGCCCAGCATGTCCCAGGGTGGTCTTGAACCCCAACAGGGCTTGGTCCTCAAGGTGTAGGTGGAGCTCAAATGTGGCTCTCCAATGACACTGGCTCCTTATGAGGGCTGTGGGTGGCACAGAGCACCCACAGTCCAGCACAGGGACCTGTAGTAATAGCAGTCCCCAGAGGATGCTGGCATTCAAGGTTTGGCTCCCTTGTTGACCACTTTTTGGGAAAGGACATTTACCCCTGAGTGGCTTAGTGCCAGTCTGGGAAGAGAGATTGCTCCTCGAGCTCTAGTCTGGCTCATACTGCATTCCTGAATCCCAGCCAGCACCTCTGTCCTCCTGCCAGATGCACCGAGCTGCTCCCCGTGGAGCCGTGAGCAGTAGTGGTACATGAAGGGCTGCGAATGTGTTAGGAGCCAGCCTGAGGGAGATAAGATAAGATTGGATTCCACTTAGAGAGGAGTGCTTAACACAGAGGCAGGACTTGGGCAGCCTCTCTGCAAGCAGGCCGTGATGCAGTCAGCCCCTGCCTGCACTGAGCACAGCCCTGCCTGCAGTGCCTGGGACCATCTGACCTCTCTCCTTCCAAAATCAGGCACAAACTCAAGAAAGTTTAGGGATTTGACTATGACTGTCCAATTAAGAAACAGCTAAAGCATGCCTGGTGCAGATCCAGCCCATGCTGACCAGCTGACACGGACATTTCCCAGCCATTGTGTGGCCATCAGAGACCATTCCCAACACAGCATTTGCAGGCAGCACCAGTACTGCAGACTAAAAGGACTTCTTAAAATAGATGGAGACCAGTTGTCAGTTCACCTCAATGCCCAGATACATCCTTGGGCACATGTCAATCTGGTTATACTCAGTATAACCCTCTCACACACTTTTTCTGTTGTGTCATATTTGGGTTTTAAATTTTCACTGGACCTGTGATAGATCCAGCAAGAGATCTCAGCATCTAACACACCACTTATTTTCAACTAGATGCAGACTATGGAGAGCCACTCAAGACAAGAACATGTCATCAAAATGTACTATAGAAAAGCCAATCAGAAACCTAAAGTAGGACAGGGAATGGAAATACCTTATTCCTCCTTCTTTCCTTGGGGTATTGTGGGGATGAAATTTTCAGCCAATTGAATGGACACCACTTCTTCAACTGACTGCACAAGGTTCTGTACAGAAAAAGCACCATGTAATTACTTCATGCCAATCACAAGAAATGGGAAGCAGATAATCTGGAAGGAAGGGAAGCAATGAATGATGTCATTCTGGGCTTCAGAAAAAGCAAGTCTTCCAGAGCAGCTATTCTGACTTTACCGCAGCCAGCTCTAGTAAGAGGTTCAGGAAAGATTTTGCTGTAAGAATCCTTTAGGGTTTCCAAATCTAAGGAGGATTCTACTGGTTAGTGCAGCAATCTCACAACCACACTGGAAGATCCAGCACACCCTCTTTGGCAAATTAATCCAGCTACTGCAATATGCTGGTTTATCCTTTATAGCTCAATATTGCAAACCCGTTTTCAAATCACACCTTCTTTTATCCTTATAACATGCTCTACAATAAAGCCAGCTGTTTTGACACATCAAGAACACATGGATTGCATTCCCATGGACACTGTGGTTCCCAGCATGGATTTGGTGGCACTGCCACAGCACCAGCACCAACTTCACGCACCTCCCCAGTGTATCTGAAGGGCAACAGGGCATGACTTGACGTCACGGACTGTAACACCAGGGCATGTGGGAGAGGAGTGTTGTGGGCACTGACTGTCTGCAGGAAATCTTCGTGATGCAGTGGCAGCAGCTCGTGGTCCCAGCACTGATGTGTGTCCTGTATGTGTAGCCATGAGCTACTGGAGTGAATCTGAGCCTCAGCACGAAACATGCTGAAACATGTCCATCACCCACTGCTGCTATTTCTGGCAACAGATGAGTCTTTTAAATCCCTTGATGTGGGAAAAGAAGGGTTCCTCAAATGTAAAGCTAAAGAAAAAAATTCTCTACCTTTTTAAAATATATTTCTGTGCTTTGTATGATGTTTCTCAACATGATAGACTTCCTTCAGATTGATATATTAAGAACAAGAGGTTATGAAATGTCTGAGTTGGGATGGGTATCTAGACTATAACAGACACACTCACCTTGCAAATCTGGTTTTATGTGTCCCTGTTTCCAGCATATTTACATATTTCTCCAAGACCATTATTTCAAACAAGTCTTTTCCCAGTTCATTTTCCCCTCTCTTAGCTACTTCGGGTTTTTTTCAAATTCAAAATTTATACATAGTCAGTTTATTGTATCAGATCTTTTAATTAATACCTTATTAAAGGGCTAGTAATAGCTTGCTGCAAATTTCAATTGGCCTTGCTTTCCATTTGACATTAATGAGTCTATTTTCCTGTACAATTAGACCTGTCTTAAGTGACTGCTCAGGAGAACAGCCAAATCTCTGATTTAATGTAAATGACTTTAAATAAATAAAATGCAGCCTTCACTGTAAGCAGCTAACAGACGGGTTCAAATTAAGCGTATCAGTGAGCCATGAATAGGATGGGAGTTGGAGATGCTGTAAAAGATTTAAGAACCTTGGCTTGTTTACAGCACCACTGTGTCTTGAGGAAGGACTGGAATTCTGTTTCTTTTTCTTAAACACTGACATCAAAAGCTTCAAACGTTGTTGCATGTACAAAGGAAAGCAAAAAATGAGGTGAAAAGGCTTACTACAGTTGCAGAGACAATGACTTAAGAATTGCATATACATTGAGTATGGCCATTGTCCAAAAATTTGCATGTGCACATGCAAATTAGGGACTGCATCACAGTGAATAGGTACAAGGTGGTTCAATGCAGTTTGCATGGGTGACCTCAGCTCTGGCATTTCCCAGCTCTGAGTGTCTGCCTCTGCAATCCCACTGTTGACTTTTATCATGACTTGCTGTATATGATTTCCTGCAGGACCCATGACATGCTGGTGCTGCTGCCTGGTAGCTTCCCTGGAGCAGCCTCGCCAGCTTGAGTGAGGGATTGCCCAGCAGAGAACTGTAAATGGTACTGGGGTGAGTGTAAGAGGGTCTTGCTGGTGGCACTGGTGAAGTGATGGGCCTGGCCTTCCCGAAGACAAACATTCCCATCACTACCAAATGACCTCGTTACCAGTAATCGACTTGAAGAAAAGACCAAGACGGTGGCAGCAGAAAGGGAAATGCAATGGGCAGACTGTCTCCTAAGTTTTGGCAGCCAAGACACAAAGCCAGTTTCTAAGACTGATGGAGGAGAGGTTTTTAATGTGGTTTGATGTGTTTTCTTTTAAAAAATTCAGCACTGCAGCCCACTACTGTGCTTGGAGCTGGAATAGTGATTAATAATGCTCTGCACAAGCTATTGATCCTAATTCTTTGAAAGAGGAGCTTATGTAGCAATTCAACACGTACCATTTAAAAGTAGAAGGTATTTTTATATAATCTAACACTTTTATTGTGTCCATTCAAAATGAGGAATATAATCAAATAATTCATAGTAAACATGGTCAAAGGTACTCCTATATGGGTGCTCACAGAAGAAGAAAATATATGTAATACTTTCTAGTGTGAAAAAGCTGTAAAGAAAACCTGTTGGGAAAAAACCCCAGAAAACATTTCATCAGTGTGTTGAAACAGAAATAAAAAATAAAATACTTTCATTGATTCTAGAAAACATGGCAGCAGAGAGGAAAATACAGGCTTCAGCAAAGCCTGCAATTCTCAGAAGCTCTTGGAAATACAGCTATAATTTTCCTTCTTTTAGTGAGTGGTAGAAGATGAAGGAGAGGAAGGTGTGTAGGCAGAAGCAGTGGCAGAGTTCATATTTTCACAATTATGCAATCACCCATGGAGGCATCCTGTGGACATTTGACTTCATTAAACCCTGCAGGACTTAGGGCTGTGGCAGGATGCTCTAAGGCCCCTTGCTGACAGTGACTCCCACAGCTTGCAGGCTCTCTGGGCTTGCTCCCTCCATCTCCTGTGACAGTCCTGCCTGTGGCCAGGAAGGCAGTCAGGGACTGGACGATGTGGAATTTCCTGGCCGGCATCCTGCTTGCACAGCCAGCATAGAGTGGAAGCATTAAAGCATGCAAATTTGTGGTGATGAAAGTAATTTTTCATCAGTAAGCATTTCCACTACAGATCAGAGAACGGAGAAGATCAAATATGCTTTCCCCTTCCCATGGTGTTCGATTCACTGCCTTCAGAAGTGATGGGACCATGTTCTTACTCGTGTTGCCTTTGAAAAAAGAAGTCCAAAGTCCTGTATGACCCTACCTTGACAAACTGCTTTCAGCATCTCCCTTTTTGCCAGTATTCTTTAGCTTTGCTTAGCAAAAATGTTTGCTGAATTTGAGTGGAATTTACAAAGAGTTTTAAGTCAATCAAAACTACGTTGTCTGGAGGACAAGCAATCTGTCAGAAATGATTTCCTGGCCCTACTCTGGATCTGTCATCTGCCAGTGGGCAAGTCTTTTGCTTTCTTGATACTTATCTTAAGCTGTTTGGCAACCCACCATATTTCTTAATAGCTTACAAAGGAGTCAAATAAAAAAACATTTTTAATTTGACAAACAGATTACAAATAAGCTTTTTACATTGTCTGAATGGCTCTAAAGCTAACCCACATATTTCTAAGTGATTTGTCTAGACAATGGATGACTCAAGCCTTTTATCCTTTCTGTTTTATACAATAATCGGTTCTGCTCAGTTAAGATTTCATTTAGCATTACTAAACTGAATGCCTTTCATTACTATGTGCTGTTTAATTTAACACTGTATTGACATCTTGCATCCTAATTCACTTTTTGCTCAGGGTAGAGTCACAAGCCTGTTCGCACCATGTGATAGGAACAACAACATCCATTGTATGCACTAGTAGTGTCCTCAAAGATGAGACTACAGAGTCCAAGATGTCCCACTGGGCAAAATAAAAAAGGTCTAAGAGGATGAAAGGAACCTCAGTGATGAATGGGAAATGCTGCTGCTAAAACCTTTCTTTATTACCAATCTCTGTCATTTTCAATTGTTCTGTCCGGATGAGTAACGAGGACTTCATCGCTTTTGCCAAGCTCCGCTGCAAGTCACTGCTGTGATAACACAGGTTAATCACAGGACAGGCAGGGGCTCCTCGCTTCTGGCAGAGGGAGGATTTCAACCACCCTGTGACTTCTCTTGGGTGACCTTGAGAAAGGAATCATGACAGCAAGTCAAAACTTCCGTTAATCAAAAAATCTCCCCTGTGCTCTATACCCAGGTTTTAACTGCTCAGTCCTCTCTACTCTTTTCTTTAGGCTTCTGTGCACATTATTGAGACTACACAGTAACAGAACCACCAGGAAAAGGAACCCTTCCCTGGTCAGAACATCCACAGTCACACTTGGCCACAAATCACTGGGATCCCACAAATCAGTGTAAAAATTCCTATCCTGACAGAAAATAGCACTGCATTAAAGATCAGAGTAGAAACCATAATGCCTCTAGCTCTTCAAATCTAAAACTTTATTCCAATCATGTTAAATACTTCAGTATTTATCTGGTCTCATAAAAAATAGTCTTACAAAAATAGCTCAAATCTCAAAGCAGATTTCCTTTATTTTACAGTAAGTATGGGTACTTCCATACATGTGAGGTCAGGTGGTAGTTGTAAACATCCCCATAAATGTGGCCAGAATCCATAATTATCAGACCTTATACATACAAATAATAAGGGAATTAGTTGCCTGTGTTTTGAAATGGTTTTGCACCTCATAGTTGAGGTTTTAAAAGCAGTTGTCAGTGTCTCATAGTATGGGGTTTGCCTTTGGCTTATTTGACAACAGAGCTGGATATACCAGTAGCACCATGAATATGCTAAAATAATCAATCATTAATCAATACATGGCTGGGTTCTTCTCTCAGTTTGGTCTTAGGCTGGGTGTGTACTGAAGGCAAAATCAGGTACTGTGTAATTTTTTACGTTTTGCAATAAATTCCTGATGTATATGCATGAAGAACTAAATGGTGACACTGCAGAGGTGGGGAACCCCACCCCTGCTCCCCAGCTTTGCAGTCTGCTTTAGACTTCTATTTCAGAGCTGGTGAAAATTCATTTAATAATCAACCATTTATTGTTTGGTCTTCACTCATCTCTTGAAGTCTTTTTCCTTGATAAGACTAACACAAATTAATTTTAACTAGACCTTTACAAAATACATAACATTTTCTAAGAATTTCTGATACCCTGACATTCTGTTGAGATTCAGGAAGAAGGAAAAACTAATCTGCATTTTAAAAATTTCCCTGCAACATGTCAAACAAACCTAAATATAGGACCTTGGAATCTTTAGTTTAGCAACACTAAAATTTTACATTGTGAAAATATTTATACACTGTATACTAAGTATTGCATTCTGATACTGTGCTATAAATACAATGCTGCCAGTGCAACACAAGGCCAAAATTTAAAAAATGAAACAACAAACCTCAACTAAACATTTTAGCTACAGAGATAAATATATTTTAATATTATGAAAACAGTTTCTTTCAACACAAGGATGTATCTTGATTAAGTGTTTTTATTGCATTTTTTGGCAACTTTCAATTTAACTGAACTGCGTTTATCTGACATGAATCTTTTCTGTCAAAAAATTATCTGTTCTATTTCCAGTGTACAACACCAGTAATTCTAACACTCATGAGATTCTTCACATTTCCTTGCCAGACCCTTTCTTAGAAATTGGAAATGACAGATGGGGTTTGTGAGAGAAAAGGATACTTTCTGAACATATAGCCCAAGGGCATGAGAAAAAGTCAACATTCTCCAAATAGATTTTCACTAACTATTGCCTTTGTTTTCTCTGTAGCCCCTCTCATCTTATTAAGCCTGAATCATCTTCAATTGTTGCCCGAGTGCATTTTTCAAAAGGAAAGAATGTCCTTTGAGGAACCCATGGGTGCAATGAAAGTGCTCTTTACGTCAATCAAACAGTAACGAATCCGATCCATGCACCGTGCACGGACTCTGATCTCAAAAGTGGCTGAAAATCTGTAAAACACCAATGAAAATAATTCCTTTTGTGTCAATATGAATGCAATGAGAAGTGGACTTAGGATCCTATAATAAAAACATTTCACTGCTCCAACCACAGCTGGTTTCTAACTGCAGCACTGCAACATCAATACCTGATATTTACAGTATGTAAATGTTACAGTTGTAAGGCCAGAGCAAAAACTGAGGTACCTCACACATGACACATCTCTATACACCTTGTAGATTAATATATTTTTATGGGAACATCTGAATTTCATCTTCTGGAAACTGATTTCTTCTACAGCACCAGAGCAGAATGGTCCACCGCCCCTGCATTTCAGATCAACAGGGTAATAGGATGGAGTGTATTTTAAATTCTGTCTGTATTCATTCCTTAATTTGAATAATGCTGTTAATTCCTCTTTCCTTTTATTTTTTTTTTACCAAATTTGATTTTGAAGAAGTTGGAACTTGCTGGGTCTTGGACTAAAACATAACATTCCATCAAAATGGTTGATTTTTGACAAATTTATCAAATACGTAATTGTTGCACACAAATTGCGAAAAATTCTTCTCTTGAACTGAGTCATTATGTAAGTTAACAACTTCAATAATGTGGTGCTGTATTCTGCAAGAACTCTGTCTAAGGCTACTTGTTGATGACAGTAAATTGGTTCTTAAATGATACAAAAGCTTCCAAATCAGCATTTCAAAAAGCAGGTAAATAATCTGTAGACTGTAAGTACAGAATGTAAACACAAGTGGGTCCAGACAGTGTTTCACAACTTGCTGCGTGTTTCAAATAACTGAGGAAGTGATATTCCCTTGTCTGTTTACCACAAACTCATTACAAAGAGTTCTCTCAATTTAAATACAGAAAATTATTCCAGTCATTTTGCTCTTTTTCCTGCTCACAAATTGCTTGCAAGATGACCCTAGTTTTCTTCAAATATATGCACTATCTCTACTTATTATCTATCAGTATTACAGTTACACACACAGGTACCATTGAATCATTGGGATTTTTTTCATGTAGTTGGGAAATTTTTCCAGCATGAGCAAGAAGCAGCCAGGAATGCATAGCAGTCAGGAGCAGGGACAGGACAGGAGAGCCACCCTGCAGAAAGACCTGGATAGGCTGGAAGAGTGGGCTGACAAGAACTTTGTGAATTTCAGCAAGGGCAAGTGTAAGGTCCTGGGAAAGCAAAGTCCAGGAGTGCAGCACAGGCTGGGATGTACCTGTCTGGGGAGCAGCTCTGGGAAAGGGACCTGGGGGCCCTGAGGGACAACAGCTCAAGAGGGAGCGTTGTGCTGCTGTGGCAGAGAAAACCAACAGGATCCTGGTCAACAGCGGCAGCACCAGCAGAGAGAAGGAAGTCATTGTCCCACTCTAGTCACTGATTGTCAGGCCACATCTGGAACACTGTGTTCAGTTTTGGCCCCTGCTCTGCAAAAAAAGGGTGTGGACAGGCTGGAGAGGATCCAGAGAAGGGCACAAAGATGATAAAAGGACCGGGCAGCCTGCCATGTGAGGAAAGGCTGAAAGAACTGAGTTTGTTCAGTCTTGAGAAAAGAAAGTTCAGAGGAGACCTTATCACCATGTTCCAGTTTTTAAAGGGTGACTACAGAGCAAATGCATACTTCCTTTTCCAAGGAGTCACATGGAAAAGACAATGGGTGATAGGTGCAAGCTGCTCCTGAGGAGATTCCAATTAAACACAATTGGAAAATTTTTCACAATGGGGAACAATCAAGCATTGGGATAATCTCCCCAGGGTAGTGATGGATTCCCCAATATTAGACACTTTTAAGATTCAGCTGGACAGGGTGCTGAGCCATCCTGTCCAGACCATGCTTTTGCCAAGAAAGGCTGGACCAGATGATCCTTGGGGTCCCTCCCCACCTGGTATTTTATGACCTCATGATTCATACACCAAAGCCTTTTATTCACATGGCAACCTGCAATATTTTTGCATAAATAACAACCATTTCTTTAGTTTGTAAACAAAACTCATGTGTGTCTGCAAGGGGAGATGTATGGATTATTCCAATGGCTCTTTGGCACCAAATGAATTTGAATGAATAAAACCCCTAAGACCAGCACTGACACTACACATTTTAGAGTTTCTGAGTCACTGGAAATTCCAGGTTATGAGGATGAAAGTGAAAATACCCATCTGAAGTTACCTCTGGGACAGCACAGTATCCCTGAGGCTGCAGCCTCCTCACTCTTTGCCAGACTCATGATCTGGTTCTGCAGGGTCCAGCTCTGCAAAGACCCATGTTTTACTACTGTTCCACCTTTAAAAGGGATGTCTCGTGTCAAAGCAATGAGGAAAAATTAGCACTGGGCATATGTTCTGTGGCACAGTAATGTTGTGTCTCAGATTGCTACCTCTGCTTTGCACAGTCATGGAACAAGTCAGATTCTGCCCCAGAAGGAAACAGAAATCACTGATTTCCTCTTGCAAGTAGAAGGCTAGAGGCAGAAAGAAGACTCAGCCTAATGTTGTGCATGTCCTTTGACCCCACCTAGAGTCCAAAACAGGTTGGCTGCTGAGCTCACCACTTCCTTCTCCATCCTTCACTCAGGGGAGCATCTCCCTTCTCCCCAGCCTTCCTGAAGGCTCTCAGCAAAAGCCATCTCAGGTGCCCGAGGAACGAAAAATCACCGAAATAAACACTGCTCCCACACATCTCATCTGCCTTCCCACACATAGTGGGCACGAGGGACAGAAATTTTCTTTTGTCATATCTGGAAAGCCTTTTTCTTTTTAGAAGTGTAAAGCTTGATATTTACTGTCAGTTGTTGGACGTTTCAGTTGAACAAAATAGTTTCTTTCCTGTGGATCTATAAATAACCTTATTGAGTAACTGAAAAATATGAAGGATTCATTTTATCCTTCCCAAAATATGAACACTTCTTACCACTAGGTAAATAACTTTATTCTATTCAGAACTAGCAGTGAATTTCCTAGTGTGTGTCTGGTCTCTGGTGTAGGAAAACAACAAGTAAAACTTGGTTAGAAGAAAAGAGATTTATTTTTCCAGATTAAGCTTGAGAAATTTTTCTTGCCTAGGAATACAAGTCCATTATTTGGTAATTTTTTTATTTTTCTCCGATTATATGTTCTCAGCAGTATTTTGGAAGGAAATCTGGTGGTGCACAGACATTAGCATAATAATACAGTTTTATTTCCTAAATCCTTTCTGAAAATTCAGGTGTTACAATCTCAGCATTTCTACAGCACAATAAATTCCCTAAGCACACCACAGGGTTTCAGACACCAACTCCTTGCTATAAAAGGACACTGACGGGCCACCAGAAAGGTACTGTCAAGTGAGGAACTGAATGATAAAGCTCTTCTAGGGAAAAAGCCAAAACAACAACAAAAAACCCAGCACATAAGCAAACAAACAAAACCAACAACGACAAAAAACCCCTAGTAATCTTTGCTGAACAAAACTAGCTGTCATAGCCAGTGCCTTTCTCATTCACTTAATTTCTTTATAATAAAATGTGATTATTTTTCTTTTATCTTGCCTTGGACCATGGCACTTGCTGTATGAGGGAAAGCATTGATTGTCCTTCTTAATTGTTCCCAGAGCAGCAGCTTTGAGTGTCCTGCCACTGCTAACATATCTGTGAATCTTTCTGCAGGGACTCAAAATCTTGCTGAAGTAGGAACTGAGCAGTGAAAATATTTCCTTTTTCCTGTTTCATGGTTCCTAGCTTTGGCCTCCTCAACCTGCTTCCCCATGTCAAATGAACATGCACTGATTTAGAGCTGAGAGGATGCGCTGAAGAATTACCAGTTAACAAGCTGGACTACACTGCATATTTCTACCACTACCCACTACAGTTAGGACTCTTTAGCCACACTGATATACTACTATCACTCTGAGTTTTAACTGAGATACAGATACTCCAATGTAAAGTTGCTTATAACTTGACCTTCTCATATAGCAAATGTTCCTTTTACACTAGTACAATTGCAGAAGGGGAACACTATTGTCATTGGTAATACCAGGTTTTAAAACTGGAAAATGCTGCCTGATGACCACTTGTTAAATCTGTCTGTAACAAAAATAAACTAATGCAATGACACCTTAGTTTTTTCCATGACTTGGGATTTGCTCTGCATCTGCCAGCTCACTCTCCCCACCACCACAGCACTTGGTCTGAGTAAAGGACAGGAAAAGCTGCTTAAGGAGCACATGGGGTAAACATGCCGAGTTTTTCTGGCTCACTCATGGGAGATTCTCCTTTCAGTACTTTCCTGGCTCTCATTCCGGGTGGACCCAAACACTGGTGGATATACCAGTTCTTCACTCAGGCTTGCTCTCACTGCCCATCTGCATACAAGGACAAGAGTTACCTAGGCAGGCCTTCAGTTCTGGCTTCAGCATCCTGCTCCATATCGCATGAAGGTACCAAATTTGCACGCACTGGCTTGTGGACCAAGCATTGCAAGTGACAGCGAAGTCTCCAAAAACAATAGTTGGGGCAGAGGATGTAAGGAATAAGAAGAGTGAGTAGCTGACAGCAGTCTGCAACCTCACAGTGCTATTAACATTGGAAAAAAAGTCCCCATTCATTTTGTCTTATCTGACAGCCCCAGCTTTACAGTGTCTGGAAGCCAGAGGAAGGGATCAATAGACATTTGCTGACAACTGAGATTTTGTTTTAATCCATCCACAAATGGTTATGTTTTCGTAGCAGATGTTTCCATACAGGTCTGAAATCATAGAGAGAAGACCAGCTAGTCCTTTCAGGACTCATGGTTTAAACAGCAGGAATACTGCTTGCTGCAGAACAGACTTCCAGTTTCCACTGGCAAAGTCCACCCTGGTGACAGAGACACAATTGTCACGCTCAGGTTAAAATAAATGTATTCTGCAGGTAGGCTTTTAAATAGAGAGAATGTAATTTATTAGAACAAATTACACTCCTAAAGGAAGTAAATAAGCTTTCAAGGACATAAACTGTCTTTTAAATGTAGTAGTCAAGGCATGATGAATTGTGTGTTTGTAAATACCACTTGGAGCCTGGATGCTGAAGTTGCTGTATAGAAATACCAGCTTGTTTTAACAGTTGTATGGTCAAGCAGTATCCAAAAGCCAATGAATTCACATGAATTCATATCTATACTATGTTTATTTAGTTTTCTTTAGGGACAGGTACACAGCAGGTGTCTATAAATCTTACATCATGATAGAATTGCTAACACCTAAAAGAAAACCTAGCCTGAGAGAATTGTTGGTCACATGTGTCCAAAGCATCTGGCCTGTGTTCCTGATAAAGATGTGAGGTTTCAAGCAAGAATGAGAAAACCCAACATGTCTCAAATCTTTAAACCAGTCTAAAAACTTTGACTCTAGCCAAAATGGCAAACAAACGTAGTCAACTCACATTCACAGCCAAGTTATGGACAGGAACATTTGGTGAAACTTTTTGAGATGCTCACCCAAATTGCTGGACCTCTTTCCTTCAGCCACCTGACAGCTGTGTTTGGTGCCTGAGTGTTTATAGGGCATCAGTCACTGTGATATTGTGGGCTGGCTGAAAGCTAAAGACAAGGAGTGTTTGAAAAAGATATTTCCATTAAAACAAAAAGTTGTTTTGTTTGTGCTCCCAGCTGACTCTTAAGACTGCCTTAGTTGTAATACCTGTGCTTTACCTCCTGGACTTCAGTTACACATTAGATTCATTTCTTGGTTGGTTTTTTTTTGTGGTTTTGTTTTGTTTGGGGTTTTTTGTTAGATTTTTCAGGTTCCCAGTCATATTGCCATTTTCTCTTACTTACACAAAAATGTCTCCATAAAAACCTTATTCTCCAATCTCAACATTCCTTTGGGCTGTATGAGAACTTTCATTCCAATTTCTAATTTCAGTTTTCAACAGTACAAAAGCTGTTGAATTATTCAGAACTATATGTAACTGGTACAAATTCTCTAGGCTCTGTCTAGTTTAATTAAGGGTAAATCCCAGCCGACATTGTAACTGCAATGAGAGAGTAACCAGGAAGAGTTAAAGAATCTGTAAAGGGAAGATAAATAAAACCCCCACCTTCTGCAGATACCTTTCCCCCCTCATTTATATCAAAGCATTCACCATCAGCTTACCTAAATTCTGTTCATTTAGAAAAACCTACACCACTACACACAGGACTGATTTTCATGATGACACAGCAGAAGTAGATGACTACTCACAGTAGCTTGTTGGAGTAAGAAATGAAACAACTTATTATTTATCTGGGGCCTGATCTCTCTGAGGCACAAAAAAGATGGAAGTACCTGCCTTAGGAAGCATTTTCAGTGTGGCTGTGTTGCCACTGTGGAACACACACCTGTCATGGGATTACAGCAATGATCCTGTCAGATCCACAGCATGTGGACAACTGAATATGGGGTGTTTTGTCTCAGACTGAATCCCATGACTTTGTCAGTGTCAAGAAGGTCTGCAGGTCTGTTCTGTGCAATTGGGCAGGCACTGAGGGGAATATTTACATCCCAAAGCATTGAAGTTGAAGAACAGCGTGAGGCACAGGTGACTGTGAAGAACAGCTGCACCTGTTATCTTCAGAAAACTCAAATGAATAAATAAAACTTCTAACAACTGCCATAAGCAGATGTTAAAAGCGGGATCTCTTGGGAAATGTAAAGCAAATCTTACCTACAGTATGCTGACTGAAATTAAGTACCTGTCATGAGTAGTCTTGGGCTAAGTCCACCATAAGAAGGAGCGGGGTAATCTCTGAAAGCAGTTACTCAAGAACGCTCCATTTTACCTTTGAAAATGTCACTTCCAATCCCATTCCTTGGGACGTTTGCATGTGGGATGGTACAACCATTCAGCTCCTGTGCCAACTTAGACCAACAGAAAGAGTTGCCTTCTCCCTGTGCTGTTCATGCCAGTGGCAAGAGGATGGTAGAGGCAAAAGAGAACTCAGCAATGGCCTCCATTCACAAGATGAAATCTATTTGGAGATTCCATCTGGCCTTCTCACACTGCCTTGAGAAGGTGGCATACAGGCCTCATGCTCTCAAAGTAGACTGGGAAAGCCATATCCATCATTGTTTCTCTGCTGGTGGGATGAGGGGATGGATTCTCTATCAGTTTATGTCCATAGCAAAGCACAGGGGCAATCTTCTTCAAATCAGATGTCACACTCTGAGGGGAAGTTGGGTGAAGTTCTGCCAGCTTGACCGATCATCTCTCATTTCTGTTGCATTTCAGGACTAGGTTCACTTGCATACACACAGGCACCTGGAACCATTTTAGATGCTTCAGTTGTACCCTGCTTGACTTCCAGTGCCAGAAACATACAGAACTACAACTAACCCTGTGTCATCTTAGTCAACCCTATGCCAATAGCTCAGATGTCATTGGGCTCCTCTGGCAGCAGAAGGGGCTCCCAGTTTAGAAAGGATAGGTAATCCCATAAGAGGACAGAAACCTTACTTAACTGATCTTTTATACACCTGCAATTCCACATTTTTGATATCAGAAGCATTAGACAGTATTCAAGCTAACCCATTTCTGAAAGCTAAAATATAGACAGATTTGCCAAAAATGTTTATTAGATTGCCTAAAAGTCATACTTCTAAGAAATAAACCTATTTATGAATAGTTTAGAAGCAGAGTGGGGCATTCATTTCCTAAAGCCGTGGGAAGAAAAGTACTCAGAAAGAAGAGAAGAGAAGAGGAACAGAAATACCAGTCATATCTCAGTGGTTTGTGGAAAAATAACGTGTGCAACTAAAAAGGTGGTGTATTTCCTTCTTTTAAGGATGCTATTACCCTATAAAGTGCAATGTTTTGTATGGCCTGGCAGGGAAGACTACTGCTAAAATCTACAAACCTGTAATGAAGGACACAATTCCCCGTGTGCTGAAATTTTGGATGTCTGTGGCAGTCAGGTGATAATGGGTGTAATCAAGATTTGGAATACACTGAATAACTGAAATGAATGCAGAACAGGTTGTTGCTGCCCATTGACAACTTAGTTATAATTTAAGCAACTGGGCAGGGATGAAGGGCAGGAGTGGAACTCAAGAGTCCCTCTCCATTCAGGTAAAATGTATCCATAGGTTTGAAGTAATATTGGGCAACACAAAATACATTTACAACAGGCTTCTTTCTCACCATCTGAAGAACAAAGTGAATGGCATTTTCTTGATCTCAGCTGTTGCCTTGGGAGGTATTAGAGACAGGGTCTAAGAGAAAGGCTAAAATTGTTTGGGTTATTTAATAGAGACTGGTTTTACTGATTTCCAGCTAGTTAGAGCTAAAAAATCTAGAGTCGTAGCTTGACGTGTGATTTTTTTAGGAGTTAGTATTTTCTCTTGAAAGTCTGTCATTCTGCTATAACAGTTACTTTTAGCTGAACTAATGCTGAGTCAGTCCTAGTGGCCAGAGCTATGAATATATTACTAGCACTGACATTCTGGCTATCTGTTATCACCCATACCAGCAGTGGAGTGGGCATGTGAACTGCCCAGAACTAGGGTGGGCATGGGAACTCACCCCCACTTGCACAGTAGCAACCCTTAACTGTGCTGTTGCACCATTGTGTTGGACACAAACGTGGCATCCAGTGTTTTCAAACTGATGAATTTAAAGGTAGATATCCAAAATCCTTATCTAGACAGATCAATTATTCCATTCTGAGTGGTTTGCCATCGACTGTTTTTATTCTAACTAGGATATCAGACTGCTTTTACCAGACTGCCAAAATACAAGGCCAGATGTTCAGTGTCATATACTTGGGCACCAGGACTTTGGCATCTGACTGCTTTCTATGCAAGTAAATAGCTTTACCTCTTTTTGTAATTTCATGTAAGCATTAGGAGGTACAAGGAAAATGAAAGTGCAAGGTTCATGTTTAAAAGGCTAAATGACTAGCATGTCTATCTTGATAGCTGTTTAAAATCACATATAAACACTTCCTTATCCAGTATTCCTATCTGCATTAGTATATTTATGTTGAAATGTAAGTATCTGCATTTTTAAATACACATGTTCTCTCGTCTTGTACAAGTGCTGGAAATGCTCCCATACCTTGCAGAGGAATACAGGATGTGGGTGGCAATTTTCACCAAACATTTTATCAGGCAATTTTCAGACAGCTTGGATTATGGATTTTCTTTCCTTGCTAAAGAAGAACAACAATAGTGCTGTTAAAGCTATTAAAAGATAATAGCTGATACCTACAGAGCTAGAGAGGGCTGGGAAAGTGGGAGAAAAATAACTCTGGTTTAGGCAACTGAGACTAATCCTGTAATATGCTGAGCTACCCCAGCTCTTCTTTCGGTAGAGTAATGGAGCCCAGGCTGGCTGCAGTCAGTGAGCATGAATTTCAGTTCTTGGTACCTGATCACTAAGACATGGCTGGCTGCAGCACGTCTAGGGCATGGTCCTGAATTAGTGCTCTCAGAAACCCAGACCTGATCTATTCAGAGAAAGTAAGGCAGACCTGTTGGGTGCAAACAGGTTGGGGATGGCTGTCCCCACTGAGCCACATCCCTGCAAGGATGGATATGGAACAACTCGGCTGTCTGCATCACCTGAGACCATGCTGTGTTACCCCAAGCAGCTTCTGCAGGAACTGCTGCATCTGCATGGCACAAGGGCACAACACACCTTCATTTAGTTCCTGGTTCTTCACAACATTCCCTCACATTGATCTACTGCTGGTAATTGAAATACCAATCAAAATGGTTCACCCATTACCAAAAGGAAAGTAGTCATGATCGTACAAGAAAATAATGAGAAGAATTGGATCCTGATCCCCTAGACCTCTGGCCTAAGCAAGAAGTGGTCCTATTTGTTACATGCTCTTGTTACTGTTCATTAATATAGATAGAGAAGATACCTGGTTATCATATGTATTAGTGAAGAGTGAAGAAACCACAAATTCGCCAGTAAGGCTGGTATGAAAGAAACCACCATTTTTGGTGTTTTATGATAAAGAAATTATTGAAAACGTAAAAGTAGTTTCTTGCATTTGGTTACTAAAATTAGAGCATCACAGGTCTGATGAAGTGGGGGCATGGAGTGAGAATACTGACCATAAATGGAACTTGATCAAGAGGGAAAGGAAAAAGCCCTGCTGCATTTTTGAGCTAGTAAAGCCCTTATGCCCTTCAGAAATAGCTTGTCCATATCTCCTCAAATTCTGCAGTGAAAACTTAAGAGTTTCCTGCAGTGTCGTGCAAAAAGGCATCCACCACTCTTTGAGATGACCCAGGGTGCTCCTCTTGGGTCAGTCCAGAAGGACCCAAGTCTTGGGTCTCTGTCACACCCAGAGCTATGCGTTCTCAGGCACACCAAAGGCCACTCACTAGATGACAAAGTATGGCAACTGAGCATAGTCCTAAGATTGGATCTGGCAGATCCTTCTTCCAGCTCTGCTACAGATTTCCTCTGGGACTTGGGTTAAACTCTTAAGTTAATTCCTGTAAAAAGACTCAATTTCCATTAACTTCAATGGGAACATTGATTCTTAAAGAACTGGATTCAGCTAGCCTAATTTAGATACTTTATCTGTGCCTGCAGTTTAGATGCCTAGTGAATAAGTTCTCCAGAAATCCAGGCAGACAGGATCTTCTTTTGAAGACATCTCACCACTGACTGTATGGCAAATATCAGATCTTTTTTTAGGATAACTGTTTTGCTTCGGTATTCAAAATGCAGAGATTAGATGTCTGCAGTTAGATAGACTGGATTTGATAGTTTAGATATGTGGATGTGAACTGTATAATTTAAGTTTAAAAAACTCCAAGATGAACAGACTTTGGGGTTAACTTGTACATGCATTTCTGAGTAGGCTGAGCATAACAGTGGAAGCTGTATGCCCCAAATGTCCATTTCAGCAAACACACCATTTTGGTGGTACAGACACCCAGATTACAGGAAAAAGGGCAGTGAGTGGAATTTATGGCAGACCATTGAAGCTGTTGGCATTAAGTTCCACAATGTATTTAACTGATATGATAATATTCACATGACCTAATTGCACGATAAACCAATGTTTAGGAAATACACAGCTCTGATGATGGAAAGTCAGCTATTAACTGAAAATTATTATTGTAATTTAAAAGCACCATCTGTGTTCATCAAACTAATTTTTCTTTCTATCATCCTAATTAAAATAAAATGGAAACACCATGAAATTTTCAGTGTGCAAAATGATCTGCTCATAAGCAGAGCAAGCAGCAGACTAAGAGAATGCAGCAGAAATGACTCAGTGGATTATACCAAAGAGCATCTGAGGGAACCATGATTTTCTTTCTGCAACATATAGAAACAAGATGGAATTTAACAAACAAATTTTCCAGTGTGAACTGGTCTCTTATCTGTATTTAAAAGTTCAAAAAAGAATAAAGTCTAAGCAATGCTATCTCACCAAAAAGTTCTCCAACACTGCAGTAAACACAGATGAAAGATCTGGGCATTTTATCCTTCATTCTCATATCAAAAGCAGTTGTTTGGTCTATGCTCTTCAAAATTTGTGACTGGGATTCATCTCACCTAGCTTTAGACTTTTGCAGTCTTGACAGCTGCGTCTGAGCCCAATGCCTTTGGCTCGCTTTGTACTCAAAGGAGAGCAATAGGTAATCTAAAGTGCAATTCGTCTGTCCTATTTAGGAGGACTAATTTTAGGTTAAGATGAATCACATTCCAGAAGTGTCTATGTGTCTCCATCAACTAGAAAGGGAGCTCAGATGTGAAATTTCTGCATCGTATTTTTTTACTCAGTGAACACTGCTTTAGAAACTGAATCTTAATGCTCACAGACTTCATTTTGTGCTGTGTAAAAAGGGAGAAAAACAAAGGTTAAATAAAAAAGAAAGAAAGAAATCTTGTGGAGGCTGAAACAGTTTTAGAAGACTGATGGCAACATTGAATTGGTCTGGAGGAAAGGTAAGCTGGTGTTTAGTGTCACATTAATAGAAAAGCAAATTCCATGTGAAGAGTCCTTGGAAGGAATCAGTTTGTGCTTAAGACTTCTCTGTCATCAGAAAAGCTTCTCCCATGGCCATATCATTGATCTCTGAGCTATTAGGACTACAAGGAGCAATTTTGGCTTCTTTCTGCATCAGCATTACTGACAGCTGTGTTTTGGATAAGGCATCAGCTGAATGGCAGAACAAAGGGCATAAACAATCAAAGCCCTTCAGGAGCCTGCTTTACAAGTTTCCCACAAATCCTTTTTAAATCTTCAGACTAATTGCATTGGCCCAATTTTTGCCCCCAAGTTCCTCCTACCTTAAACACAAATAAATAAGACGAGTACTGGGCCTGTTCTGCTCAAGAATTTTCAAGGATGAGTTTTGCATTGTATATAGTAGAAACTCCTGCCTTTTTCCCTTCCTCAAATACACACTACAGAAGAAACTTCTCAAGGAGAGAGAGGTGCTGACCATGCTCCTATGGCTCCTGCATGCTGTAGCCACCCCTGTGCACAGAAGGTGCTGTGACAGATGATGTTCCACAGCTGGGACTGAGGGAGTATCAAGCACAGCAGAAGCAGGACCTCCTGTGGCCAAAACCTGTTGAAATGGAAGTGTAACAGATCCTAAAATAATCCTTTTCTGGATAGGAATGAAGCTAAAGAACAGACTACTGTCCACGAGAACAAACTAAAACCCCAGAAACTGCATAATTAAAACTATTCTTAGGCTACAAGTAAGGAGCACTAGTACTGTTGCTGGGAGACACGTTTCTACATGGCAGCTCTGCTGCTGTCTTTACCAGACTATGTCCTTTAGATGAGAAATAGTCCAATATGATTGAGTTTTACAAATCAAGACGTGCTTGCATTGGCTGCCAGCACTGTAATTTTGGTGTTTCTGCCTGTAGCTGTTGTAAAAAATGCATACTGCAACCCCACCAGAGTCAGGGGAAAGGAGTCCCTTACAAAAATTACTCCAGCCCAAGGAACAGTGAAGAAACACTTGACCAGCTCAGCAGTGAAAGAATTATCCTGGTGCTTTTCATTCTTCTTCAGCCAAAACATGAAAAACAAAGTTCTTCTGATACATAGAGTATAACTATCAGTGACAAATGCCATTCCCCTTATCTTCTTTTCATCTTTCCTCCTAAATGGGCTATTCAATTTAATGACACCAAATTACAAGCTCCTGTTATTCTTTGAATTGCTGTAAAAGTGAGCAGTCTCCATTTGTTCAGAGCAGCTGGCAATTAGCATACCCTGATCTTAGAAACTGCCGTCTATTAAAAATATGGACAAATTAAAGCACAGCATCTGGAAACCTGCATATGTTCATTTTGCACAGCAGGTTTCAAATGCCAGGGTCAAATGATTCCAAGATATCTTGTAAAAGATCCTATAAATGTCACCATTCAGGTAGAGAACTTTAGAGAATTTCATACTTTCTTGAAAAATATTATATTACTTCACACTAACCTTTTATGCTGTTTTCATACGAAGAAGATGAAGAAAATACAAAGAAAATTTTTTAAAAACTAAGATTTGCTTTATGTAATCACTCTGTTGAATTTTGTAATTAGGCTTATAGCCACAGCCCCACTAAAACTATGGAGATATGAATATGAAAATTTTAATCCAAATTCAGATGTATTTTGCTATGCAAATTGCCTCATTTTGTGATGCTTCCTGCAAACCAAGGGCCTGCTGGAGAGCCATTTCTGCTTAAATGCGGTTTTTTTTCTATCCCCTAAAAAGTGTAAGAAGTAATGTTTTCACAGGAATATAAAGTAGAGATTCAGACTGGGTTTATGTCGCTTTCAAAAAAGAAAATCCTGAAGTGGACAGCATAGTTTTCCTCTTCATAAAGCTGTCAAGGCAAAAACAGGTCTCTATTTTATCCAGATTCTCATTTAAACAAATATGCTGCAGTAGCTGGGGGCTGGTTTCCATTTTATTAGCAAATATTCTGTCAATAACAACCTCGTACATGAACAGGAGCTTTTCTATTTATATTAATCAAAGTAATTGAATCACAGGATGTGCTGCTAAAAAGTAGACACAGGACAATAGATTCTACTAGATCTGAAGTGCTTCTGGAAGTGGCAGTACCAAAGTTAAAAAAAATTAATTACTCATTCTGCTCTGTACAAGACCTGAAGACAATATTAGGTAACAACAAGTTCAGCTCAGTGCCTTCACTTGGCTATCTAAGGGATGAATTTGGCTCCACATTTAGATACCTCTACTGTAAAGGCAGATGTTCACAGGTAAGGAAAGTGTCTGAAAACACTGTAGTCAGTAGAAATGTATGATACCTGAATCATGCCCAGGGCCCAAGCAAGTACAAAGAATGAGCTGGGAAAGATCTGCCCCTTTCTGCATACAGCTGCTGCAGCCAGAAGGGCATCTCAGGGCACGGCCAACCCCTCAGAACCTATATTTAGGCGGTTTCTTAGTCAAAAGAGTCACTGAGGCTTGACTGAGCTGATCCACGTGTCCTCTTCGGGATGGGATGAGTCACTCTCTAAATTCCTTTGAAGGCTTTTGAGCCCCATTGACTATAGGGCTATAGTAGGATCTTAAGCACCTCCCATATAGGAAGATACCTACATTAAAGATGCCTACATGTATGCATCTGAAATCAGTGAAATGACTCCAGAGATGCACATATTTTTCCTCTAAATACAGAGAAAGCTTACCTGCTTGGCTTAGACTGGATACCTGATCCACGGACAGCCAATATGGTGAGTTGAACCCCACACTCCCAGCTCACTATATACTTCCCAGTTTAATGTAAGTACCCTTTGTATCAGGCAGTCTTCATGTAGAAATGAGAAATTACATTATTATACTATTCTCTAGCAAAAATATAGCAGAAATATTGTCTCCTACCACATACCAGAACAAGCTAAGCTCAAAAATCCAGAAGCTGATTCAGTCCTCATGTCTGTGCTGGTACTAGGAGTCTGAATTTTCGGTTTAGAGACAAAACTGGAAAAAAAAATCTGTCCAAATGCTATTTATATATATTTTAGCTCTAAGTTGAGTTTCTAAATGTTTTTCCATAATAATCATGGTTCCATTGTTCTAGACAAAACCTAGATGTGTAATCAAATTTCTTTTGATCATAATATAGCTATTACCAGACTTTTATTTATTACCTTCAGAAAAGTAGTCTGCTTCATGTGATTTTAATCACTGAAGATAATCAGGAAAACCTGGAAGATCTGTTATTTGACATCTTGATTTTAATTACTCCCCACATACTGCATTTGCTCTCTCTCATAGACCTGACCAACTAAGACTATTTTTATCTAGATGTTAAGAACTTGATGGAGTGCTGAGGAAGGTTTGTTTCCTCAGAGGGTTTGGCAGCTGCAATTACTTAGACCTCAATGACTCTGCAATCTGCTGTTTGCAAACAAGCAGTCTGAGTGGCAACACGTATTCTCCATACCCCACATATCTTGGTAAAATCATTCAGTTTTTCTTCACAAACTTCAGCAATACTAATCTGATGCTTCAGCTGCACTCTTCCCATGTCATAAATATTTTGACAACATCCTTTAGAGTATCTCAATCTCAAATTTCACTCAGCTTCTTCTGTCATTTACTGGCATGTTTGGTTCATTTGCTTATAATGGGTAGATCCTGTGCTTTCAGTAACAGAAGTCATTAGAAAATACCAATATGACCAGAGAGCATAGAGAAGACAAAGAAGGAACATGAAAGACCAGAGGAAAGTAAATCATACAAAGAGAGCTATGGAGATCATCCTTTCTTAGAAAAATAAAATCAGGAGAAAAGTGGTGAAATTGAAAGGCAAAAAAAATTAAAATTAGAGCGGGTTTTTTTTCAGGTTGCAATTGCCAAAAGATGCTCTTAAACATGGGTTTCCATGTTATTTCTTCGTGTGTCTGGTCCTCAGTGCAGAGATGATTTCCAATCCTTTTGAAAAGACAATTGCATCCTGCAGGCACCCTTTGCAAAAGATAACAAAAAGAATGGGTTAGTTTGGCTTAGATACCCATTTATTTAGCAAAATATTGCATGTGTCCATGAAAGGAATCAAAATAATCATTAAGAAGATGCTTCATCAGCAAACAGGACAAAAAGTAGTAAGAAGATCTTTACAAGAGTCTAGGGCTGACTGATGTGAGAGATGGTTTATACTACTGCATAAGCAATGCTATGTTTTTGCTTCTTATTCCTGTTCAATGGCAGAACTGCCAGTGGCAGGCTGTGGCAGGACGTGTCCTCCCCCTCTCTACCACAGATGGCTGGTGCATATGGAAGAGATAAAACCCAGGTGGGTCAGAGAGCCCAGCAAGGGGTCATCCCTGGCGCCAAAAGGGCTCAGGCCCCCAGCTAAGAATCAACATCTTAGTCTGGAAAGCAAACGTGGGAAGAGATAAAAGAAAAATAAATATTCTTGACTGAGAGACACTGTTTTACAATCTATAAAAGACACACGAATTATCACACAGGCAGAAGCCTTCTACACACACACCCCCTGAAAAGCGTGCCTTGCTTCTCTCCAGAGTTTGGATGCAGATTCCATGGTTACTTTCCTGGGAATTGAGGGAAAGGATTTCGATGTGTGCTCCATCAAGAATTGGATGGTAAGAAACACTGGATCCTAAGTTATATAATTTCTTTGCTAGCTGTAAAATTAATAGTACCTTTAACCTCACACTGTATTTATAAGTAGTCCCTTTTTGTCTTATTCCTGCGTGGTAATAGTCTGTTTTAAGTCTTTTGTCTGTTAGTTTTGTGTCTATTAAATAAATAATTCATTCTGTAATAGACCAAATCAGCCATTACTAAAGAACTTGTGATTGAGAGTGGGTTTTGGGGTGCTGGCCACCTCATTAAAGCTAATGCCTGCTGCCAGAGGCCTGGGCAAAAGCAGAGACTTATCTAAACCCCCACATCTATTCATAACACAGGCCAAAGGAAGAAACTAAAAACTCACATAGAAATGATTTACTGGAGACTTCAGCCATCCACTTTGCTAAGGAATAACTCATCTGAGAGTACAAAAATTCCTGCTCCTTGTGGCATAACTGCAGGTACTGATGGAGTTCTAAGTCTTTGCTATCTATCTATTTTCCAGTATGGGGCTGCTGGTTTTCCTGGACAGTGACAATGTATTTTGAAATTAAAAAAAAAAACCAACAAAATGCTTTATTGACTGCTTGCTGAAAATGTGACAGAAGACTAGATTTTGTGCTCACTTCTATAGGAAAGTAAGTAAAAACAAAGTGCTCCTTCCCTGAATTTTCTGCAGCAGTGATCAAGTTCCTGGGCAGTGAAACACAAAAATTTGCAAGGTTTCCTACTGCTTATCCACTCTTAGAATGGGAAAGAGGGCACCATGCAGAACAGACAGAGCACTGGATTCATGCTTTGACTCCTCACCTTAAAACATGAACCAGCAAACCCCAGATTTATTTCCTTTGCCTTCTCTGACAAGGAGGAATTATGATTCCATGCATCAAAGGGAATGACAGTAGTTTGGGGGCCATAGATCTGATGTTTTGTCCCTGCTCCATGCTATGTCTGAAGCCTGAATCTGTGATGGCTTGGCCATTGCCAGATGCATTGTCTCCATCTTCTGCCCACTTTCAGGAGCCATATTCAAGCAATAACAGTATTTAAAAGAAACACTTTATCTGAATAAATTAAGTGCTTATTATCATTCATATGAATCAGTGAAGCTGGGTGTCACCTGCTGTCAGTAACTTTTTTACTGCGATTGGAAAGTGACCAATTGCACTAATCCAGTTGTGAAATTATATTAACATCCCCAAGGGTGGAAAAACAAACCAAAAAACCAACCCAAATATATTCAGGAAATCACAACTGTGAGACTTTTGAAGCTGGAATAAATGAAACTAAGTTATTGATAGAGGGGCAAGCCTATGAGTTGACCTGAGCTACCAGAATTTTAGATGTATATTTACATTCACATGTACACATTACATTCACATATAGATTTGTAGAGCAAATTACCTGTGAGTATAAAATGCTTTCCTATCTCCAGTATAATGATGGAACAGATAATGATAGATTCCTAATCTTGAGGTGGGAAAACAAAAAGGGGTGATAAAATTGAGCACACAGAGTAAATGTGTTATACTCGTAATTAATATGCAATATTAAAATCTGGAGTTGTACTTACGATCACATTCTGAATTAAAACAATGCTGATTGATAGCAAAGAAAAGTCAGCCATAGGTTTACTGAAAGGCATGAACATGTCCTAATAAATAAAGCAAGAAATTACAAAAAAAAAAAAAAATTAAAAAAAATGCTTTGACTTGTTTTCATTTCCTTATTCTGTATTATAAAATGGGTCTCAAATAAGCATTAACCCACCTCTAACACAGATCTGAGCAGTGGCTGCCAAGTTTTGGATGCATCATTCATACATGTTACACAGACTGGGACACACTGTAACATGACCCAGACAAAAAACTGTCTTGTTAGCAGTGATTCTAGGAAAGGCTTCTGCAAGCAAACTATGACTATCAAAATGATCTACCTCATTACAATCAATATTTCTATACTTAGATGTGAATCAATCTATTTTGTGCATTTTCTTAAGCAAATAAATGCAAAGAATTATATACTTGGAATTATAATAAAAAGCTCAGCACAAAAGACAATAAACTGATCTTTAGGATACAAAAATATCTCAGTTGATCCAAAAATCTGAATGAAGTATGTGGAACTGCAGTTCTATGAGTCTGAACTCATTTTTAGTGAGTCAAATAGCAACACTGCAGCTTCCCATAGCTACCATATTATTATTATTATTATTATTATTATTATTATTATTATTATTGCTATCTCTGAGGATGTGTTTCAAGTGCACAAACTACAACAAAGACTCAGTTGTGCTCCAGAACATGTGCAACAACAAACATGAGCAAATGGGCAAGACATGTTCTCCAGGAATTAACAAAGGAGGAAAACACCTTGACTTTCATTAAATCACTTGTTGTTAAAACAGTACACCAATAATCAGACCTCTCCTGATCTCAGCCTGTGGGATCCCCAGAGTGTGGCTCTCCATAGGAGTCTTCTCTTCTGTCCTACCACTATCAATCTTTTGGGAAAAGGAGGGAGCTGGTGAGGGAGCTTCCATGAAAGAACTTTACAGAGACAGGGATAAAATTACTGATCACCCCTCCCAGCCCAGAGGGGAACTCCGCTGTCTGCATTTCTTCTCCACATTTCAGAGTTCCCACCACCAACAGTGGTAAAGCTGAGCAGCTATGACCTGCTGAGGATCCATCCCAGCAGCATCCCACTCTCCTGCCCTCCACACCTCAACACACTCCTGGCTCATCCATCCACCCTGCTGAAGGAGAATTATCACAACAGAGTTTTGCTCAAAGCAATTCTGATGGGAATGACCCCTCTAAAGGCATGACAGAAACATTTACTGGTAGCATTGTGAAATGCAGCCAGGGAATATAGAGGAATGTAACAGAAACTCCTGGAACAGATTGAAGGATTTCACAAGAAAATACAAAAAAATTCTCAGAGTTTACACCAACAGCAAGAGCAGATAAATGCTACAACTTTGCTCAATATTAGCCTGTGATTTTTTGACTTTCACTTAAAAGCAAAAATATTGCTAAAACGTCTGCACTTGCCCACCACATGCAGAGAAACATTCAGTCTCTGGAGTGCCATTACCACCACTATTGCTTTTCCTGGGAGCGTGTGCCAGTCTGGGAGGAACACAGCAACAACAGTGGTTATTCAGCTTTTTCTATACATGTGCAAAATAAGACATTCAATTCACAAGCCTATGCTGTGCCCTAATAAATACTACAATTTGAAATTCTAGCACTTACGCATGCAAAGGTTGGTTGAAGGAGATATTCACATGTGGAGCTTGATTATAGTGTTTTATCACTCAGCCGAACATCTAATGTTTAGCACAGTAGTTGGAGTGCTTCTTTTCATGTCATAACAAAGGTTGCCCTCAGATAGTAATTACAGCCTTCCTAGTAAAAGGAAAGGCATTTTGGAGCTGCCTGGAAAGTTCAGAAGCTAGAGATGAAGTCTGCAGAAAGAGTTTGCCATCACTTTGCATGTGGCACATAGTTTGGTGCCTGAGTTGTTGTGCAGTAAAATGGCAGAGCTGCCTTGAAAGCTGGAGACATTAAAAAAATCACTAGCTGGGGAAAAAGAAAGTCTCCAGGATTATAAAAAATCACAGTAAAGCTAATGTTTCTGCAAAAAAAATGTACAAAACCAGTGTGATGAATTATTATATGATCTTTTAAAAGTACAGAAAGGCATAGTGACATGGAGATGTAGAGCAGAGCACAGGCAGCAGAATATATTCAGAGCAAAGCTGCCCATGCTGAGTGCAGTGGTTAAGCATTTGTAGTTTTGCCCCGGGGCCATATGTGCCAACACGGGTGTCATGGTTTAGCACAGCTTGGTTTTTAGTTAAGGAGAAATCCACCAGCTACGGAAGTGATTTTTTTGTGAGGAGCTGCTGACAGCTTCCTCCAGACCTGACAAAACCAATCAGCTGGCTAGTTTGAATATTGACAACTCTGTTAAGCCACTAAAAAAAAAGTTTTGTACGCCTCTGTGATCCACATTTAAGTACGAACAAAGCCCGGGAACTCTCTCTTGCTTCCGGCTCCTGGACAAGTAGCTCGGGGCCCACACGGCCCAGCGGGGCCGGGCTGGGCCCTGCCCTGGCCCCGCTCCGGCCGGGCCGGCCCGCGGGCGGCACAGCCGAGATCCGGCCGCCGTGGAGTTCCACCTGCAGCAGCCAGGCAAGGGGGGGAAGCTGTCAACCCACAGCGTGCTGCCGCTGAGTTCTGGGCAGGCCGCTGAAATCTCAGCTGCTCCTGCTCCGCCAGAGGCCGGCCAGCCCCCCCCATCTCCCGCCCCAGCACCAAGTGCGGCCACCGAAATGAAATCCTACACTTTGATAGTTCCGGCCGCTGCCCGGCAGAGATCAGAGATGACCGACCGGCAGCGAGAGGCAAATTCCAGCTGAAAGGCCCAGGTAAGAGTAACCCCTTCAGCGCTGGAAGATTCTCCAGAGCAGATGAAACTTGCAGACATCAATCCTCTCCCGAGTCAAAGGAAAGGGAAAGGTGAAGGCACGTAAAGAAAACACCATAGAGACACCAAAGTCAGTGAAGAAGGAAGAACTGAAACCCAGAGAGAGGAGAAAGAGGAGATGCTTTAAACCTAGGAGCTGAAATTCTTTTGTAAAGCTATGGTGATGGACTAATACCCTGTAATTTCCATGGAAAGCATTTTTGGGGGGAATAGAGCCTTCAGACTGTGACCATGAGCAAAGGCTCCTGTGCTGAAACAAGCAAATGTTGAAGTAGCTGTGATCTAATGAGAAGCTTGAACAGAGAGTGATGAAGATTCTTGCCCTGCCCCAGAGAAGAAGAAGACCTCTGCTCCCAGAGATGAAGATGATCCCAGAGATAGATGAAGAGAACCTTTGCTTCTGAACGGCTCATCCTTAAAATGGTACCCCATTGGCTAAAGATTGAACCCTCGAAAACAGTTGTGGGAAAAGCTGTAAGTCGAGGGAAGGGACTTTTCACACTGCGAGCAGAGAACCATTCCCGGGCGGCTGATTCACTGTGACATTGAAGCCATGAGAGAACTCTTTCTTGTGGAGGAGTCACTATGGCTGGCAAAAGAGACTCCTCTCCTTAAGTGTGCTGAAGAAATGCTATTATTGAGGTGGTAAACTGACTGAAAGAAATCCCAAGTTTTGTCCCTTTATGTTGTCAGTGGGAAAAAAGGGAAGAAGTGAGGGGAGGAGAAATGTTCTGAAGGTTGATTCTGACTTTTTTTTTTCTTTAGTTCTGTCAATAAAGCTTTCTTTATATACTTTAAGGTTTGGGCCTGCTTTGCTTTCTCCTGATCCTTATCTCACAGAAGGAAAATAAGTAAGCAATGGATTGCGAACTAACCCACTACAATGGGTTATATTTTCTAGTGACATTTCTGAATGTATCTTAAAGGAGCTCTCACGAGCTGCTAATCGTATATGTCTGTGCTTTTTGTACTTACAGCTAATAATAATCAGTTTGATCAAAATAATTTGGGGGGTTTATGCAATTTAGGGCAATAAATTACAGATACACATCTTTCTCATGTCTTTGAAAATTCCAGGTCAATTTTATATCTGATCTTTTGGATCCCTCTTTTTCTCTTCTGACTTTCAAAACTACTTAACAGTGGCCAGCAAACCCATTAGCAAATATCTTATTAAATGCAAAAAATGGAACTGCTAGTTTTACCTTTGTAACTGGCCAGGGATTTTCTTTTATTTTAAACCAACAGTGGTATTAACAGTTCTAAGACCTCAAACTTTATCATCTGCTTCAGAGTTGGAGAGGACTGTCCATGTATAGTTTTATTTTCAGTACATTGGTAAGTACAATTTTTTCCTATTTCTCTAAGCTGAGTAATAACTCTATTTTTTTGCTGTCTGTCTCCTTTCCCTTCAGAGATTAAGTGACTAAATGTGCTTTTCTGAACTGTATGTACTGTGTTAGCTCCTTTCTATTGCCATGGTTTTGCATCTACCTTTTTCTGGATTGCAGTTTTGTCTTCAAATTAAGGTGTCAGATTTTGACATATTTCTACGTGGATAAGTTTGATTTTCATTTTCTGTGGTGCCTAGGCACTGACACTACACCATGCAGGTACTATTCCATCATAAAATTAGAGCTTCCAACCCTTTTCGAAAACATGCCTTCCCTCATGCACAGCCTGTACATCTCCTGCTAAAGCTGTGCAGTTCTGCACTAAGCTGATTAGCCCTTACAGCTTGATGCTGCATTTCATGCTTAAATAAGCATTACTTTATTAATATGTGTAGTCACAGAGATAGTTTGACATTCTTCAGGATATGTGATGGTTGGGGTTTTTTTGCTGTGAAGGCTGAAATAGTCAACCTTCTGTGTTTAGGTAGCAAATGAAAGGTATTTTCAAATGCTTTGAACCAGTCAAGAATGTACCACAGGAAACATCCAAAGGGGAAGAATGAAGAGAGAAGGAACATAAGCTGTCCCATCAGAAACAGCCTGAGATGAAGCCCACTGGGGAGAAAGGCACAACATTTTTCTTGCATATCCTTGAGGCAACAAGAGCTCTTGCATGTTCTCTCTTCCATGAGAGCTGATGGCACGTGTTCCCAGCTGCAAGACTTGGAGGAAGGGAGAACAGCCACTACACCGAATTTGTGACACCTGGAAGAACAGGGATAAGCAGGGGCTGGGGAGCAGGGCAGCTGCAATAATCCATCCAGCTGGAGGGTTTTGAAGTAAAAATATGGAAAGCTTTAAAAACCACAAACCAGGCTTTGTCACTCTGATGACCTAAAAGCATCATGATAAAAATCAGGACCTTTTCCATGTGGGAAGAGGATCTTGATTTTTGAGTGTTTCAAGATCTGGGTACTGATTACAGGCGGCAGAAGGGAAATATCTCCAGGGAATAATCATAGGGAGCAGTTCTTCAGGAAAGGGAGGGGTGACACCCACCACCAAAATTGCTTTCTGCCAATAGGTCCTTGATTTTAAGACAAGCAGTTCATCAAAAATCTGTAGCCATGATGATGCTATCTAATGCTTCTTTGCCTCCTGTTTTCTTTTATGGAACCTGTGAGCTCCTCTTTCCAAGACACAGCAGGGACTGTCTGCTCCTCCTTATAAGTGTCCTTCAGCCAGTGCTCTCTCTGAAAAGCACACCAGGATTTTTCTCAAAGAGTTTTCTCCCCCACTGCCTGTGCTCAGGACTGGGGCAGGTGTGCTGTCTTCTCTGGTCTGTTCTGCCTCTCACATCACACCAGCTCCCTGACCACCCATGGCTTTGTGCCAGCAGTGCTGGACCCCCAGGGTTGTGCCAGGACCTACTGGAGTTTAACTGCTCCTTGCAACCCTCTAAAACAGAGGACAGTGGGCATACAATTCACAACAATTTAGGAACAGCATACACCATGTCACAAGAGGACCAGAAGGATGTTGTACACATAAGCTGCAAAGCTTCTGTAGGTGGAAGAAAGAAACCCCTTGGAGGCTTCATGTATCTTCTCTCCTCCAGAGCACACAGAACATGCACAATTGCCCCTGCTGACCAGCCTCATGGTTTGGATTCAGATGTGTGTTAGCAGCAATACACTTTGCAATTAAAATAATGGGTTCAGACCCATCCTGTGAGTCTGTCATAAAACAGGAAATGGGCTATATAAACCTTGCTTTGCTCTGGCAATAAATTCTGTGTTTCTACCAACTTGTCTTACCCTATGTTTTTCTCTTAATCCTGTGGAATTAGTACTGACAAGAACACAAACCAAAGTGTCCTCCTATGCTCCCCTCTTCTTGCTCAGCTGTCATTTTGGCTATCTAAGCCAATGACCTGAGGCAATACTGATGTTCCTTGAAAAACATTGAATCTACAGATAAGAAGGATTTTTTTTTTTCTCAGAGTGGAGGGTCAGGGAACCCACCATTTTTGGGCACCATAAATAAACCAGCACCAGCATCAGGGTGTTACAGCTACTGCTGAGAAACAGCCCTGGAAGGTGCCTCAAAGTCAGACACAACTTTTCCCACACCATTTTTATGTCTCCTCTTTGCACATTACACAGATATAGATGTCACTACCCATTCAGGGATGCATGATAAAAATACTAAACAAGAAAGTACACCTTTTAGAAACTGAATTAAAATCTTGGAATAAAATACTTTAAAACTATCATTGTTTACTTGGGTTTCATCTAAATTCCAGCAGACTGCTGGTTTCCAAAAACAGCTTTCCTGTGTTTATAGATTAATAACTGTCATTTTTTAGAACTTCTATGCAAAAGGCTGTATTGATCTGAAAGCCCAGTTTTAAGTTACATAAACATTTGCCTGACTTTGTCCATCAGGATGCCTGTTGATGGTATAAATCTGAGGGATACTGCTTCAAATTCTAAATATTTTCCACTACATCTTTGTGGGAATGCTATAAGTTTGGAAACACTTAATGCAAATTTTCTGGAACAGAAAAAACCCAGCAGTGGTTTGGAAAGTGTGTTTGTTCTGTTTGGACGAATTACAAATAAAGCAAATTTCACTTGGTTTAGCCTTTGCATAGGTTCTGTCCCCTCCTTCCCGGCATCCTTGCTCCAGTCATTAGGATATTCCAACCATCCACAGCCTTCTCTTCCCTGGAGCTACGTACTGAGAGCACAAAATCTAAAATTGCTGGTGACTGTACAAAACAGAGCTGGAAAAGCTCTTGAGAATGTCAAATCCAAGTCCCTGCCTGCAGGATGAGCATTTCCCCCCAGATCCCTTCTGACAGAAACTAGTCCAAGATGCTGCTTAAGCTCCAGTGAGGGAACACCAGTATCCCTAGCCAAACTGTTATCTTGCTCTGCTCTTCTTATCCGTGGGAAGTTTTTCCTAGTGCTTAGCCTACATCTCCCTTGCTGCAGTTTAAGCCCATTAAGAAGAATTATAAGCAAATGAAAAGCATCTCATATTTTATCCTCTAGAGGAGATAGCAATAAATTATTGGAAGCACCTTTAGGGCTTCTCCATTACATATACATGATCCTGGCCTAGCTTAATATTCAAGAACCACTCCTGTTTCCCACAGCCAGTGTTCCTGGCTCTTGAAGTGCTGCAATGCTGCTGCTTGCTGCACTCCTGAGGCACCTCTAGGAATCTAGAGGAGCCCATTTGAGCTGAGCAGGAGTAAGCAGGGCCCGTGGGCTCAGCTGGGGAGGTATTTAGGGCCACTGTGCCCAGCACACACAGAGGTCATTTTAAAAAAGCAGCAAAAAAAAGGTCAGAGTGGGACAGACAGCTGCACCTGCTCTCCCTGTGGCTTCTCCGTGCTATGACCCCATGCCATGGACCAGGAGGACCTGCTCACATGACATGACGACACAGGCTGTCTACTGCTCTTCTATCAAGCTGCACTCAGATTTTGTCTCCCTCCCCTGACACTGCCCTTTTCAGCCTTTTCTCTGGCCTCCCTCTCCCTCAGCAGTGCAGGAGAAGCTGGTGGTGCTAGGGAAGCCCTTGGCAGGAGAATTTCTGCTGATCTCTGCCAGAGACATCTCCCTGTTGCCCCATGCTTGCATGCTGTGAATGCCCCTTCTTGTCCCAAACCCACCCCCACAAGATGTCACCACTGAAGTTTTTCAATGGGATCAAGCTGTGGCTTTCATTACAGTTGAGGAAACGAGCAGATATCTAAACTGATTAAAACAAATCACCAGGCAAAAATCAGAAACAAATTCTCTCTTGTTACTAAAGCCTTGACTCAGGCTGACTGCTTTGGGATGACCAATTTTGGTGTCTTAGCACAGATACCTGGCTCCAGGGTGGTCAAGAAAACAGGACCCTGGGGGTTCCCCAAAGAAGGAGCTCAGGAGGAGAGTCAAACTACTGCCAAGCTGACAGCAAAGAGGGAGTCAGGGGTGTGCAAACCAGGCATGTGAATTCCTGGCTGGTCCTACAGATTCAGAGCCGCACCCTTTATGTCTTGTCATGCCCATGTGTGAAGGCATTCATCAATGGCACCACTGCCTGCCTCGGTGTAACAGCCCCACAGACAGCGCTCCCATGGGAAGTTAATAAGCTCACCTAAATCTTCCCCTGAAAGTCCCTGCTGCCTCCAGGAGGGTTAGACGGGAGGACTGAGACAATTCACACTTTCAGAGATGATGGGACAAGGAGCCCAAAAGGCAACAAATAGGCAATGCCCTGCTGAGCATTTTGCCGCTGCTGTGAATTTCACCTGAAGTGCCCTGAGCTTGGGCAATTCCCCTCTTCAATCTTGCATACAAAATTAAAGCAAAGACCCTGACACAGGCAGCCTTTCCTCTTCTTTTCTGGGCTCTTCAGCATTTCCAGGAGACCAACATCAGCCCAGCATGATTCTCCACTATCTCTCTGTCTTGGTCTTGGAGTAACAGTGCTTTGAGTTGAGAACTCAGACACCCAGTAAGTCCAAACCCCTGTGAAGAAGAAATTAGTTTGACTATTGTGCATGATATAGCCAATGCACCTCAGATTGTCTCACCCATCTATTCAGATTATAAAAAATAGTATTAATTTTAGCTCTACCATTATGCTGCATTTATTGAGGATCTGGGACTTGTAGAACACTTTTTGTTCCATTTATTCCCATTTTCTCATTAAAAATTGAAACCAGCCTGCATTCTAGAATTAAGTGTGTTGCTCTGAAAGGCCAAATACTGCTCTCTCTTCTAGCAATGACAAAATTCCCATTACTTTTATTGGCACAGCACTGAGCCCTAAAGCTAAAAGTAGCTCCATGAGTGACAGAACCATTGCATTCAAAATGAAATGCTGCTCCTGATGCAGAGCTGAATTTCTTACTTTGCTGTCATTTGTGAAAAATAATAATGGTCTTTGCAGATGCCGTCTGTGTAGGGTCTGCCTTGCTTCCAAAACCTTTTGCGACTTGGATTGCTTGGTCACCACCACAGAAATGCCTATAAGCCAACAGTGGCACATCCAAGCCACAGGAGGGTGGGCACAAGGTCAGCTCAAAGTTTGGGTGCCAAGGAGATGATATACAAAGGACTCCTCTTACCAGCAGTCCTAGGATATGGACTTCTTTCAAATTACAAGATGGGAAGATATACAGTACATTTTATGGTTATCTCATGCTATTTTTCCTAGGAAATCAGCTTCACCTGTGCAGCTAAATCTTGAGAAAAGAAACATGATGTTTTCTTTCCAGATAAACTGATAGATCAGTTCAGAAAAACAAAAGTCATCACTCTGTGACAACGCTTATGAGTCTGTCATGTACCTGTAATTTAGTGTCTCTTTGGAAGGACCCAGATGATGAAATACAGAGATGGCAGAAGAGTGTCAGCTTGCACTTCCACAGAAAAGTTTGGGGAAAAAAACTTTAAAATACAAATAAAACCTAAATTTAAAAAGCAGCAACAAACTATCTAAAAAGTATCTTAACATCTTTTTAAAATAAAATCTCTGGTATGTGGAGGTGCAGGTGTGATTTTTGAAGCTTGTAAATCATGGTCATGTTAATATAATAGTCATGGCGTTCTTGTCAGTAACACCAGCTCTTTGTTAACCACTCATATCTTCATGTGTTCCCCCTAGCAAAGGTCCTAAAAGCAATCCAAAGGTTTCTGTTAGGTGCTGGACTTGGCTCCGATAGGACAGCTGACAAAAAGAAAGTCCTGGACAACAAAGCCTACTCCCTTTGAAGCTGACACCTTGATACAGCTCTTTTTATCTCCTTCCTGTTAAGTTTTTTGATGCTGTAGCTCTTGAACCAGATGAGGGAGTGAATGGTCAGACCCTCTCCAGCACACTCCACAACACCGTGGAATTCCTGCAGAGTCCTCCTGCAAAGGTACATCCAGAGAAACAGCTCTCCCTTTCTTTCCTCACCGGGGGCATTGGTTGGGCCCCAGACTAATCTGCAGACTAAGACTAGGCAGTCAAAACTTATAGCCAGCACCTCAGCCCTGTTGGCAGGCTTGTTTATGCCACAAGCCCATGCAAAGCACTGCTTGAAATCTACTGGCAAGGTCAAGCGCCAGAGAAGGTTTTCAAATGTCTAGTTATCTCATTTAAATCTCCTTCTGAAATACGTTATTTCTAAATTATGAAGAGGTTAAGTAACAGCTTTCAGCTTCATTAACTCTTTTATATACCTGGAGTTAGAAAACCCACAAAAATCTTGATTAATTGCTGAGCAGTGTTGTCTGACATAGGGTAAGGTTTACACCAATGTCAAAACCTTTCTGAGAAAGCGAATTTTTACATGACATCAACATCTAGTTTGTGAAAATACAGAAAACTGATCCCATGACATATTCCTCTTTTTCTGAAAAATTTTCATGGAGCAGCAATTTGCCTGAAGAGTGCAGCAATGCATTCAGCTAGAACAGAACCTTTGAAAACTGTGTGAAAATGGCACCTTGAGAGTATTTCACAAGTATTTATCCAAGGTCAGAATTTAACATAATAGGCATATTTTGTTAATAAACATCTCTTCTTCTGATGTGGAAATAGCATAAGATGAGTTCTAAAACACAGCAGCATAAGTGATGGCTGCTATGCACAGCACAGCTTCTAAATCTTTTTGTTACTGCCCAACTCCCCTGCATTTTGAGATGTTCAGCACAAAATCGGGCTCCTTCACAAATGGTCTGTTTTACATGCAAAATTCTGAACTTTTCATATTCAAAAGGCTCAGTCCAGTCAACATGCATTTTGGGTGTGTGAGGAATGGGAAATGAGCAAATAATATAGTGCCAATTGTCATTTAACCAGTCTGACTGATCCATTTAAGAACAGGGGTGACTTCCAAGGACACCCAGTATAGTGTTAATGTTGAAATCTTGAGACATTCTCTTCAAAAAGAAAATGAAGATCAAAGCAGCAAGATGTCAAAATGCGTGAATTGTGAATTACCATTTAATATTCCAGTGAAGAGACACATGAATAAAGACAAGGTTGCCTTGCTGCCAAAAATAACTTCTTGTTTTTAATGCTGATCTGCAGCTGTAATGAGAATGTTCAGCATTTTTCAAGTTATCAATTTTTAAATCTAGCAGATTGTGTCAGTGTGAGAGGAGAAAAACTCACTCTGACTTTTAGACAAAATGTAATTATTTTTCTAACTTACCTCTGATTTTGGAAACAAAGTATATCCTCCAAACCAAAGGCAAACCAAAGGCAAGCTATCACCTTGGTATTAAGCAAAGCATGAAATCAGAGAGCAGCAAAGAGAGCCCCTGGGAGATAAGAAATACTTAGTGGCAGGACTACTTCAAAGAGTGTAGGATCATCATCCTCCTCTATTGTACAAGTGGCTTTTCACACACAAATCTGCCATGATTAAATTAATATTTGTGAGCTTAACTGTGATCCTTTCTCCTTTGCTTAATAAAGGACTAATTCCACTGAAGCTGAAGGAATTACACGCATGTGACTGACCCCAGAATTAGGCTTCATACATGGTTTGGATGACTTTGATTTTTTGGGGGGTTCTGTTGATCCTGCTCTCCCAAAGCTTTCTCTTCTTCAGTGGAAGCCCCTGCAACATTCAAAGGGGGCTTAAAGTGAATTTACGAATGGGTATCAATGGGAAAAAGCATTTACACTTGGATTCTGTGGGAGAAACAACATTTTCACTCAGGACCAAAAAATATAGCATATGTCGTATTTCTAACAGACCATTGCCATTTCGGCAATGTTTTCAGAACAATTTGGCACAGTGTCCAAACATATTTATCACTGATAAGTAGCCTGTTCCAAACGTTTTGAAAAAAGAAAATGTTAGGCAATGAAAAGAGAGAGAAAAATATAACAATATAAGAGAAAAATGGAAAGGCAAGTGTGATATCTTGTTTGAATGACAAGCAAACTTTCTGTGTCTTCGCTGCAAGAGAAAAAAAGGATTTTGTGACTGAGAGGCATTTCAAAGGACCTGTCACAGCTCAAAATCCTAGCAAAGGCAAGGCACAGGTCTCTGGTACAGCAGTCAAGGCAACCTTTATATCTTTATCTCACTAGTTATAGTGAGATAAAAAAAACACAGTGCCTTGTGTCTGCAAAGGGTGCATGTTAACATAACCATCTTAATGTCAAAGAATATCTTGGTTTTCCATAAGAATAGCTGTGAGACTAAGCACTTTTAAGGATTCTATCAGATTATCCAGCTACATTATTTTTATAGGCTGAGAATTTACCAAGCAGATACTTCAGAACATAAATTTGGGCTGGAGGTTAGGGATGAAGTGGGGGCTTTGTGTCAAGTTCATATTTATACAGCTCTTGTCCTATCTTCTCCAGCATGCAGCAACACTTTGCAGCCCTAAAAAAAGAGGCAAAAATTCACTGTCTTGCCACATAACTCTCTTTTATTTTTTCTGGGTTTTTTTCTTCACACCCCACCACTTTTCCAGCACTCATGCTATAGTGCTGTAAGTAAACACCACGACAAAACGGCTTTTGTACCCAGGCCTGAAGAATTTCAGTTAATAGGTATAATTGTACATAACTATACATAATACTGACTAGATTTCATTCCAGAGCATAGTGATCTTAGAAAAATAAGTCCTCTTGTTATCTATATGACCAGTTCAAGATGAGCACAGTACCACAGAATCACTGTATGGCTGAATTGGGAAGGGATGTCTGGAGCTCACCTGGTCCAACCCCTCTGCTCAAGCAGGACCACACAGAGACAATTACCCAGGACCATGCCCAGATGGATTTTGATTATCACCAAGGATGGAGACCCAATGACTTCCTTGGGCAACCTGTGCCAGTGCTGGGTCACCCTTGCAGCAGTGTTGGGTAGCTCATTCTGGAGCGGAAAATATTGGCCCTGTGGTCAAAGGATGACTTCTGCTTCCAAAAGGATATTCAGACCCCCTGGAACCACAACAACTGTAATGGATTTTTTAGGACAAATGGGACATATTCCTAGTATCCACAGGGAATTCTGGATCTGCAGGGGACAAACTGATCATCAGATATCTTTATTTATGGAAATGAGTAAAACTTTTATCCTGTACTGTAAGTCCATGGCTGTTACTGTGCAGAACTCATAGTTGTCCTATGGAGTTTCAGATTCCCATAGGTTTAGACAATTGAACCCACTCTAGGACTATTTGGACTACAAAGCCTGCTTAGGCACTTCAGACTCCTGTAGCTACCAATATACAGGCACATAAATGTGTTTATCTCAGTCTTGAACTGAATCCCATCCCATCTCTGTTCACTTCTAAGTGTATTCTTATTCTTATTATTGACTACTCTGCACCTGAGTGACTTAAATTTCTAGCACTGACAAAAATAAAAAGCTACTGTTGAGAGTTTTTAAAGGAAACACAATTTTAGAGTTTCAGCTCTTTTACCTTTGCTTATGATTGAACAAGGAACTTCAGAAAAGTTCAGAAACATACCATTACTGATGGTATGTTTTCTATTTGCAAGATTAGAGTAGACTGGTCTGTAACTAAGGTTAGGTGATCCCTGGCATATGTTACTAATTACTGTAGGTGAAATTGGCTGAAGTCCCCATCTGCTACACAGACCCATTCTGGCTTCTGTACAGCATTCCCTGGGCCAGGCAATTCAACATTAAATGCTCCTGCATCTAGTTTGTTATTGGATCTAGACAGCAATGGCAAAATCATTATGGATCACTGTGTTATTCCCTGTCATGCCACATTACAGGGCTTTACATGGACCTGTTGGAGCGACTCCACAGGAGGGTCACCAATCTGATTAGGGAGATGGAGCACTTTTCCTACAGGAAAGGCTGAGTGAGTTGAATTTGCTCAGCCTGGAGAAGAAAAGGTTTCAGGGTGACCTAATTGTAGCCTGCCAGTTCCTGAAGGGAGCCTAAGATGGAAAGATGGACAGAGACTATTTAAAAGGGCACGTAGTGACAGGACAAGGGAGGGAATGGCTTCAGGCTGAAAGAGAGTAGGTTTAGATTGGATATTAAGAAAAAATTCTTTATTGTGAGGCATTGGAACAGGCTGTCCAGAGAAGTTGTGGATGCCCTGTTCCTGGAAGTGTTCAAGGCTAGTTTGTATGTGGCTTTGAGCAACCTTGCCTAATGGAAGGTGTCCCTGTCCATGGCAGGGGGGTTGGGACTGGACAATCTTTTAAAAGGTTCATTCAAACCCAGGTCATTCTGTGATTCTATGTTTCCATGATACTGACCCTACTGTCTGCTGGGAAGTAGCATGGCATGTGCCACTGTTTAGTGAAGAACTAAAGCACAGGGTCCATGACCTACTCTGCATGAGGGACATGAGGAACTCTGCAGCCACTGAAATGGTGACAGTTTCTGAGCAGAAATAGAGGTACTATTTGTGTGCATTTTTTGAGAAGTGGAAGTATGAGATCTCAGCTTTCATTGCAGAAGGGCTAAGAAGGAGATCCTGGCAATAATGTTTGACAAGTAGTTTGGGTCTATGAAAGCTTTGTTTCCCTGGGAATTCCTGATGCTGCTAAGCGCACAACGCTGGGGCCAGCAGCCAGCTTATCCACCCAACACGTGGCTTTGTCACACTAACAGTGTTAGACAAGCTCCAGCATGTCCCACGCATCACAAATAGGCTCTTGCTCAAATCTGGACCACCCCACTTCTCCTCAATCCAATGGATGTTTGCAGGTACAGGACAAGCTGGGCCTTGGCACAAGCTCTGCCTGGCACACATGGGCAGAGGAGGTGCCCTCTGGGCTGATACTTCACCCCTCCTCTCCCTGGGAAATCTCAGCCACTGGAACATTTGAACAAAGTTTTGCCTTACTATAATATGATGTCTTCAGTGGTTACTTCTTGCCACTGCCAAGTGCTTTTAATATCACCTTTCTGTTTTAAGTAAGCTAAGGAGATTAGTTAACCCTAATCAAATAACTACATCTTTTCCAGGCACAGAAAACTAAAATTCAGTGATTTCATTTTCAGATGAAAACATCTGTAAAATCCGAATTTCTTATTATTTAAATTATTAATTTTATCTGAATGTCACTTCCATTTATGTTAATTTTGATGTAGTTGGGAAAGTGAGCAGCTTGTAAGGCTGTTAATCAAACATGCCCTGAATCAAAGCAATTGGCTAATTACTTCTAGATGCATATGGGTTTTATTATGCATGAATTAGTTACCAATTCACCCATCCTGCATTTTAACATTCAGCTAGCAAGCTCAGATTGGTTTTACAGAAACTTTGTGTTTTCCCAAATTGAGACCTTTGTTACTTACTGAAGAGCTCCAAACAGCAAATAAATATTTTGTGAGATCTTGGGTAAAACATCCTCTTTTAACTTGTTTAAAGAAAATAGTTTATTGAACAGCAGAAAAAATCAAGAGCTGAGCCATGTTCTCCTCAAACTCAGCCTGGAGCCTAGGGAAAAAAGGATGTTGCTAATAGTGCAATTTGCTGGTGTCAGAAGTGGAAGGGCTGCCAGAGCCTCAAGCTAGCTAACTCCAATTGCTCCCCGCTGTGAAGAGCATTTGATCATTGGTGACTCACAGGGTGCATGCAAAAGAAATGAGCTTTGTCATGCTTTAACCCCAGCCAGCAGCCAAGCCCCAAGCAGCCACTCACTCACTCCCCCAGCAGCAGGGTCAGGGAGAGAATCAGAAGGGTAAAAGCTGGAGAACTCGTGGGTTGAGATAAAAGCAGTTTGATAAGGAAAGAAAAAGCCACATACAAGCAAAGAAAAAACAGTGAATTAAAACACTGTTTCCCAAGGTCCAACAGGTGCTCAGCCATCTCCAGGAGAGCGAGGTCCCATCACACATAACAGAGACTCGGGAAGACAAACACCATCACTCCAAACATCCCCCCTTCCTCCTTCTTCCCCCTACTTTATATACTGAGCATGATGTCACATGGTCTGGAATCTCCCTTTGGTCAGTTTGGGTCACCTGTCCCAGCTGTATCTCCTCCCAACATCCCATGTGCCCCTGACTTCCTCTCCAGCATGGCAGTAAGAAAAGTAGAAAAGGCCTTGGCACTGTCCAAGCCCTGCTCAGCAAAACCAAAACCATCTCTATATTATCAACCCTGTGTTGAGCACAAATCCAAAACACAGCCCCATACCAGCCAGTACAAAGACAATTAATTCTATCCCAGCAGAAACCAGCATAGCCATGTCTGCAACCAGGAGGAAGAGGACAGAGGTAGTAGATCCTGTCTCGCTACATCTATGGGAGGAAACCAGATGTAGGGGCTGCAAAAATCAAAGGGAGAATCTGGGTCTGGTGCAGCAGAGAAGTGAATGGCTAGGAGAGATAAATCCCATTTGCTTTTATTATGAAGATACTGTGTTCATTGTTAGGGAAGAGCAGGCATCAATTTTCTTGCCACTGTCACATAGAAGCATGACAACAGTGGTAAGATTGGAAATGATCAATAAGTCCTGGCTTTTTGTAGGGAGTCAGACTCCCCAAAACCTCCTGCCATAGTTTCTTTACTGGAAGCAGATAAATTCAGAGTTACTTCAGCACCCATAGGAGAAAATGCAGCTCATGTATTCAGGTACATCTGGAAATTCTCACCAGCAATTAAAGGCAGGAGATGACAGCACCCAGGGCCAGAGAAGAGCTGGGTCACACAAATGCCCTGAGCTGCCTCCACTGCACCATGGGCACAAGCTTTCATGTGGGGCTGGCAGCAATTCTGGTGTAGGGCATCCCGTTCTCCTCCAGCATGGGGACATGGGGCATGGCTTTGTCCCAAAGCAGCCTTGTGCATGTGACCTGCTCCATCTGCAAGGCTGACCACCAACACATGGACTACCCCTCCCACACTCCTCAGGGCTGCTGTCTCTCCAGGGCTGTGCTTGCTGCAGTCACGGGGCACTGGGGAACTGCCTTGGACATTTATTACAAGGGAAGAAGAATGAGATCTAATGAATCAAAATACAGAACTTAGGACACAACAGCTAGCAACTTGCAAACCTGACAGAGACATTTTATTCCTGTTACGGAGCCTTGAAGATCATTTGTTTCTTTATTTTTGAAGTGTGTGTTTTGTACTTTGTGTTCCTCTCTCAAAGGTGATTTAAATCTCAGCAGATATTTCCCTTTATTAAAGTGGTATTGAAATCTCCTCGAGCCACTTTGCAAAGTTTCTGGTTACAGATTTTTAGGGACTGTGAACATTATGTTCCTGTGTCATCCCCTCAGGACAAGACGTTTGATCAGTCACCACTGTAGCTTTTTGTCTTCCTAATTTTTCCTCAAGCCTAATGGGAGGTTGCAGGAGTTGTGGTCCTGAAAGACCACATGAAGCAGGAAGTGAAGTGCTTTCTTGGCAGATTAGGCAGAGAACATTCAACTGCATCTGCATCCATGGTGGTCTCCCACAGGGCACAACATTCCAGTGTCATTTATGTGCCTGGCCACTGCCAGCACTACTGACTGGCACCAGCTGTGCTTGATGCAGAGGACAAGTGTTGCATACCTGAATTATATGCTTAAAGTTGCACAGATGCTTAAAGATTTTCTGTATCAGAACCTCTCCCTTGAGAACACCATGGTATATGATGAGCCCTTCAGTGAAGGAGCCAGTTCAGGAAAGTCCTGTTCAAACCCCTGCCATGGTATAGTGCCCATCCCTTCCATCAGAGGTGGCCCCTTTGCTTATAGTGACCCAACATCTCTGTGATCATACTGTAACTCAGATTTCTGAAACTTTCTAGTTCTTCACAAGTGCTTTTGGGGGTGACATCACTTCACAGATGTGGGCTGTGCAAAAACCAGACATCCCTTAATGCAGCCACCCAAATCCCAGGGATTTTGTCTGTGCTGAAACTCCAGCTCATTGTCTTTAGTCAGTGGCAAGAAACAGCACTTGCGAGGAGAGATCCAGCCCTGTGCCTTTGGATGATCGGTCTCTGGAGATGCTTGCTTCTCTCCACAAACATACCCAGAATGACTGTGGTACACTGATATTGGAACAAGTCTGGGTGACATAAAGTCCACTCGGATGGTTTTGGACAGGGCACGGAGGATGGAGTTGTATCCAGGAACAGATGTGAGCCATTCAGACTGATGTGGGTGTAAGTCCTTCCTCAGCTGTTGTCATGTCACACTCAGCTTTGATGGCACAAGCCTCGGCTGGAGCTCTACAGCCTCAGCAGATGCTGACTGCAGCAGACTGTGGCCTGTGCCTGGGAAAGGGGTCTCTGGCACTAATGCAGTGCAGCAGGTGGGTGTCTGACTGCTGCCTCTGGGTGCCTCTCCTTCAGAGCAAGGGACAAAACAATAGGAGTGTCTTTTCAGCAGAGAATGCCCAGATACTCACAAATTGTTCCACATCATGACAAGGGACATCATTTTGAAATTTCCCAAGGAAAAGAAAAAAAAAAAGAACAAAACATATCTGGGATCAGTGGAAAAAACCTATTCTAAATATAACCCTTTGAATTTTACATTGCAGGGAAAATGCTACATACTTAACAGGAAATAAATTTCTGTTATTAGAATGAACATTTCAATCTAGTAGTCTAGATTGCAGTCTAGTATCCTAATGCACTAATAAAGTTGCAATGAAATGTTTTGGCTTCTCCTCATTGAAAGTTTTAAAGAAATCGATTTGGTCCCATAAAACATTGTTTCAATTAAACAGAATTTTTCATTCCAAGATTGTTCTTTAAGAATTTTGAGGCAGCTTTAGCTATCATAAGAAAGATGCATAGATTACAGATGCTGCTGGTCTGAATTTGTCTCCTATATAAACATATTTCTTGTACCATGCTGGATTTGCAGACAAATCTTTTTTCCCAATATAAAATGAGAAAAAAATTCAGATTAAGAGAGATTATTTTAATCTTAGAACTGTTAGAAAATAGATTGATGTGTTGTCAGAGTGAAAAAGAGACCCAGAAAGTGAAAGCTAGGGCTGTAAATGTCAGACTTAAAATAAATCTAGCCAGGCAAGTTGAATTTCAAATTGTTCCATAATACTACAGTGACACTCTGAGCAATAATTAAGTTCTCTATTGTTTGCATTCAGTGAAGAATCTTTTAATATCCTGCAATTTATCATTCTAAAGCTGCATAGCAGTATAATCCTCTCCATTCTAAACAGAGCTGTAATTGTTAAAGAAATAGTAAAATGCATCAGAAATTCACCACAAATTGCTGGCATCGTTTTTCTTGGGACATGGAATGGCAATTTGTGATGAGGTATTGAGATCAGTTCATTAAAAGACAAAATCTGAAAGATTACTGAGCAGTGAGCAGAACAGAGATGCTCAGGCCCCTTCCTGATGAGGAGGTTTAGGGTCTTTGCTCCATTTCCTTTGGACAGAGGCTCAGGGTCTGTTCTTGGCTGCACTAGCAGATGACTGTTTTAGTGGGTTATCCCCACTGAAGTGCTTGCTGGTGTGGATAAGAGCAGACCTGGGCCCTTGCAGCAGTGCATGGACGAGCTGCACGTTGCAGCCACTCGTGGTTTGTGCAATTTGGAGGTTGGTGCCCAAGCTGACTGCACAGGTGAGATCAGTGATTCTCCATCATACTGAGGCACTGGGATGGAGTCACCCTCACCCCAGTCTGGACACTGAAAGTTTTAAGTTTCAAATTCTGTTTTCCCCAAAGCTAACAACTTTCCTAGTTCTTAGGACTCCAATGTAAAGCCACAGCACTACTTCAAAGAAAGCAATGCTCAAGTTAAACAGCTTCTGACAGTTCCCAATTCAGTTGTTTTGGACCAAGAGAGAAGGTCATCATCTCTAAGGCAAGCCATTCTCTCACTGATAAAATTCATTATCTCCTAATACATGCCATTTTAAGGCGTGTCATTTTAAGCCTCCTCAAAGGAGAAAGTCTCCTTCATCCCTTCTCCTACTGAGCTTCATCAGGTTGGGCTGCAGAGACCTCCTGGTAGCTTTTGTCATTGATCACCATGTGGTGCCCCTTCCATTAGGAGGCTCCTTTTAAGCTGTTCCTCTAGGATTTGGGGAGCCTTGACATGAAAACCTTTAAGCTGAGAACTAAGTGCATCACCTACAGCATGGGCTAGTGAACGAGCACATGACGACAAGTATCCCTGACAAGGCAGGGAAAAAGCATGAGGATGTAAAAATCAGGAGAAGCTGCTAATTCCCAGATGTTAAAGATGCAGACAATCCAGTGATGCACAAGGCAGGGGCATCTCCCTCATTCCCACAGCATTATTTCTTCTTCAGAAAGTGGCTGCATGCAGGCAGTTGCCCACCACCCCATTTCACACACTGGAGAGCTGAGCCAGAGGTTCTTCAAACAAGGCCAAAGGCTGCAGGACCCCTGTCCTCAGGAGGACCACCCTTGTGAGGGCTGATGCCTGAACAGAGAATGCACAGAAGGAAGGAGAGCCACAATGCTGCCCTCACACAGCACCTGCTCATTGGTCCTCCTCTCGGCATGAAATGGTCTGTAGACAAACTTCCAATGAGTATCTCAAGAGACAGGGCCTTCCGAAAGGATCTGTGTGCGGAGAGTAGTGGAAGAGAGAAATCGTGGCAATGAGTGATGAGACACCCAAACAGGCAGCTGCCAAAACCTGAAATAACTATAAACACTGACTATGGTTATGACATGGTTAAGACAAAACATAATGCTTTAACACGGGGTTCAGTTAGTTGGAGACAAGAACCTTTGCTTTGCTCACTTGGAAAGGAGAACATAAAAAAACTGAACTTCTCACAATGAAGCAGCAAATAATTACTTTGCCTTGTTACCTTGTCATCTTCCTCTTCCCCTCAGCCCTCATGAGTCATCACTCATCCCAGTGTCACAGATCTGCTAATGGAAACCACATTCTGCTGGTGATGCTAAGGACCAAGTTCTCCTTTGCATAGGAAGAGCAGGGAATGAGCAAACAGCTCCAAGAACCCCTGTCTTCTGTCCTTGGCCCTGCTCTGGCATGGGGAAAGAAACGAGCTGTGTGCAGGCAGAGAAACTGAAGGATGCAGCTATCCAGGGTGGTTGCAATGCCAGGATGCAGGAAAACCAGGGAAAGGCAGTTAACATTAAAGAAACTCTATGAGGAGTCAGGGTTTTTTCCTCTAAATTCCCCACATACAGACTCTTTGGGCACTATGTTTCCAAACTCAAGTTCCCATCTATAAGTCATTTTACTAATTTCTACAATTTATTTTCAGGAGGAAATCTAGTATTGCAGAAAAAAAATTGCTCCTAGGATTTTGGGTTCTTTCTCTTTAATTCCACAGAAGTTACCAGAGACAGTAATTAACGAGATGTGGGACTCTAATAATTATTACTATTCTTTCTCATTATTGTGTCTTAAAATATGAAGTTTGCTCATATTTATTATAAATTCTCAGCTGCTCCTACCCAACCATTCAGTTTAAGGACACAAGCACCACAGGTGGGTAAGACGCAATTTCCCCCTGTACATTTGTACTACCACAGGTTTCTGAATCTCAGCAGTATCAGAAAGCAAACTATTCTACCCTTTTCAAAAGCTGATTTATTACCATCTCAGAAAGAGAAGGGGCATCGTTAAAAATGCACAGTAATTTGCTGCTCTTAAAATCAATCAAACACAGCCAGCACTGGCTGCTGTATTGACAGGATAAAAACACGAGCCTGCCCGCCGCAGCAGCTCCAGCACTGCTGGCTGCGATCTCCTCAGGCTGGAGACAAGCGTGAACATCACCAGCCATGACCTCACGGAGTTTGCAAAGATCTGGCTAAGAGTAACTTGGAGGCAAGCAGAGAAGTATTTAACACTTCCTTAATATCCTTCAGAGGTGCTCAGAGGAACTGGAGGTTGAAACCCTGCAAAAAAAATGGGCAGCTGGGAGCTGTTAAAATGAGATTGACTTCAGAGGGACCAAGGGAACTTTTTTGCTTTGAGTGACTTACGGAAGGAGTTGGGAAAAGGTTTCCTGCTGTTCTTGTCTACCCCAGGGGAAATGGGTTGAGCCAGTGCTGTGCAGCACTGTCCAGCCCCACCTCTGTGAATCCCTGGTCCTCAGGGTCCCAGATACCACATTTCCCAGTGCCTCTTCATTCCAACGGGACACCTGAAATAAGGAACAGCCCTCATCATGGCTTTCTGCAGATGAGGATACTGAGTTCTGTTAGTGGGAACAGTCACATGGTATCTACCACAGGTCACAACTGCTGTTAGCCCTCGAGCCCACACTGTAGAGTCACACCACCTAAGCCAGGTGCTCTTAGTTGACATGCTGAAAACATTAACATCCTTTTAACCAGGACAGCCTGCCAACTGTGATACACTACTGAGTGCTGTTTCATGGCTGTCTTCTGTACTGATGAACTAAACAATGCCAGAGCCCCTCTTCTACCCCTAAGGCCACAGATACAGTTGGCTGGCATCCTTATTATCAAAAACAAATGTGTGTGACCACATCCCAGTTGTCTACTGGGAGAAGTCTCTGGCTGATGGCACTTTTTTTGGACCATGCCCAGGAGTCCTTTGGGACAGTTCTAGTTGGTTCAGGATTAAATTACACCATGTTTTTCTCTGCAAACCCATAAATGTTCAAGCTTAAGGGCCTGTGGCTGCTTAATTGAATAGTCTAGAAGTAGTCTTCTGTAATGCAGATAGTCAATATCTAGTGTGCACCTGTGAAATTTTCATGTTCAGCAGAGGTTTTGGTACAAAATTACTAAGAACTACTCTGGTAAGGGATCATTTGCTGGTTTAGAAAGTTGCAAAAAAACCAAAATACAGAATGTAAGACCACCATGTTCACTTCGTATTTTCAGTGTGAGCTTCATCAAATCTGTAGCAATTACCCTATCCTTTACTCTGAAATGAGTTTATGGTGAAATAATGGTTCTGGATTCATCTTTCTGTATTGTGAGAAGCCACTGAACACAGGGACTCTCCACAAATTATCAAAACTAGCTTTTGAGATTTTTCTATTCATTTGAGGGACAAAAATCTCATACGGCACCATTCCCCAAGGGTAGGGGAAAATGAAAAGGAAGAGTAGATTTAAAATATTTTAGTGGATTCTCAAGGAAATTTTAAAATATGGAAAATTTAAGGAAGGCATAGTGTTGATTTTTTTTGCTTGGGTTAGGCTTTTGCTGAACTTCTAGTAGTTACTGGTTAATGCATAATATTCTTTGCATAGGTACCTAAGCACTGTGGTGATGGCTGTGGCATAGAAGCTGAGATAAGGAAAATGAATTTGAGGCTGTGGCAGATTGAAAGGTCTGTTGTTGTTCTGCTGTGATATCTTTGCTTACATAAGTATTGTAACCAGGACATTCTTGCTACAGGGATAACATTATCCATCCTTCCATAAAACTATAGGATAGTTAAAAACCTTCAGGGCTGATATACTTCCCAGTACAGCTCCAGCTTTTAGAATATTTGTGTATAATAAATGGTTATGGGTGAATTCTAAACAAAATACCTAATCAGTGTCACAACTGCATCTGTGCTATCTCAGAACAATCTCCCTGAAAGCAGACATTCTCATTTTAACCATAGAAGACATTTCTCTAAGCTGCAGCAACTTGAATGCACTCATTCATCTTTATACTCCTGATGAATTGAGTCTAGACTACCAGTCAGGGAGTGGGGGAGAATCTGCCTCATGCAATTATCTGTATTTAAAAAGTGAGTGTAGACATTGGGACTAAACAGCAGGAAAAGGCTCTTACTCAGACTATGCAATAAAGGACAATCACACTTGTGATTTGAGTTTCTTGTCTCTTACTTCATGAGTCAGCTTTGCCATTACTGTTACCAGACAGACCAGAGGAAATATTTTGAGTATACCTCACTTCTCCTTCACTTTATGTTGCATTGGATGTCCCCAAAAGAAGTATTCTTAATATAATCAGATACTAAATGAGGTTTCAGGTTTTGTCTATGCAAGTGGCATTAGAGCCAGCTGATTTTAACAAGAGTTTATAAGGGGCTTGAATCAACTCCACTACATTAGTTCCAGCTAATGATGGATGCGGTTTTGTTGGGAGCATTTAGATTTACCACGTAATCATTGTTTCAGATCTAGACAGGCTCAATTTACAGACTCTATTTGTCCTTAGGAAAGCTACATTTACTTTGCTGAGCACAAAGTCTGAATATTCAAAAGATGTTTCCCTGGGGTGTGAATGAGAGGCTATTTGGCAGGAGTGGAAGTGGCAGCCTGGGAGTCAAGGTCTTCAGAAATCTTGAATCTAAATGTTCTCTTAACCCTCTGATTTCCAGGAGTGCTTTCACATACAGCCACAAATGGAAAATATTTTGCAAAGGAGTATAGGGATAATGAAAAAATTCTACCACAGTGTTCATGCTACTTTTATTAAGTAAAAGTTACCCTGCAAGGATTGAATTCTGCTCTCATCCTTATTTTGGATCATGAAATGCTATGACTTTCACAGAATAGTTTGGGTTGGACAGGACCTTAAAGATCATCCAGTTCCAAGCCCTCTAACATGGGCAGGGACACCTTCTACTAGACCAGGCTGCTCAAAGCTCTGTCCAGCCTGGCCTTGAACACTTTCAGGGATGAGGCATCCACACCTTCTCTGGGCAACCTCTTCCAGTGCTTCACCACCCTCACAGTAAATAATTTTTTCTTAATATATAATCTAAATCTGTCAGTTTAAAGGTATTCCCCCTTATCCTGCCTACAGCTTTTTTCTAGGCCTTCCAGGTACTGGAAACTGCTCTAAAGTGTCCCCAGAACCTACTCTTCTCTAGACTGTACAACCCCGACTCTCTCAGCCTGTCTCCATAGGAGAGGTGCTCCAGTCCTTTGATCGTCTTCATGGCCTCCTTTGGACCCACTTCAACAGGTCCTTGTCCTCCTCATGTTGGTGGCCCCAGAGCTGGATGCAGCACTCCAGGTGGGGTCTCAGCAGAGCAGAGCAGAGGGACAGAATCCCCTCCCTCACCTGCTGCCCATGATGCTTTTGGTGCAGCCCAGGACATGGTTGGTTTTCTGGGCTGCAAGGACACATTGCTCTTCTTGACTTCTATGACAATGCCCACAACTCATGTCCTAACCCAAGACCCTCTGCTTTAATAGAAGTATTTCCACTATCTTCAATGGAGCCATTACAGAAAGCAATGTAATAAGCAAATCTGTGATTTCAAAGTCTGTATTTAATGTAGTGCCTTAATAACATGCTTTGCTGTGGAAACTGAGGACAAAGATCTCAGTCTCTTAAATGAAATCTTCCCTTAGTATTTCTGTGCCAAATCAAAATAGTCCAGTTTAATCAATGAAATAAATGGAGTGGTTAAATACAAATAACTTATAGACATCCCTCTTCTACAACTCAGAGAACTGGGAAAGCATATGGTGTTTAGTACTCAGTGAATTTTTTGGCAGATATTCTGGAAGAATAGTAAAGCAGGAAAGGAGACAGCAAAACATGAACAAAGAACGTACCACATATAAAGGTTTAGTGCTGCACTTTATTTAGAGTGGACCAACTTGTAAAACATTTGACATCAATTTCATTTGAAAGCTGTGAGCACTTACGGGATTTTTTAATGCAGTTAAGTAACTATATTGGAAGAGATTCTTTACTGTGAGGGTGGTTAGACACTGGAGCAGGCTGGCCAGGTAGATTATCAATATTCCAACTCTGGCCAATATTCCAATTCAAAGCCAGGCTGGATAAGGCCTTCAGCAACCTATTCTAGTGGGAGTTGTCCCTGCCCATGTCGGGGGAGGCTGGGACTATATGATCTTTAAGGTCCATTCCAACCCCTTAACATTTTATGATTCTATCACACAAATCCCTAGGAGAGCTGAATAATAGTAATATCTGAGACATTAAAACCATTTTATTGTCTATAAATGTCTTTCTGTTGGCCTGAAACCCCAGGTATCTCAGCAGCTCAATCACAGCAACTTTAAACAAGTTCTGTAAGCTGCTCCAGGCACCTTGGCTGTCCAACAAGAAGTTGCCACCAAAATAATTTGCTCCTGAAGCACTACAAGAACGCACTGCACATGAGCTTAACTAAGAGTGCTAAAACCTACTACTAGGTTAGACAAAACACTTGCAGGCTCAGAGCAAATGGCACTGGCTGTGCTGATACTCAGGCAGATTGCACAATGTGCATGATCAGTACAGCAGATTGCTGTTGGAAATTGCACACCAAGTGGTGGCAGCTGTCTAAAGCCCTGCACAGTGGGAATTAGGTATGGAGAGCAAAGTTGGAGTGGTTAATCTCTCCTCCCACTTTCTTTGAAGGTTCAGAAGTAATCCCTGTGAGTCACCACAGCCAGAATGTAATGTTGTCTTACAATATAGAGAAGCCCCTTTTCTACATTCCTTGGGAGAGACATGTTTCATGTAAGTGTCTAGAGGTACATATGTTCCTAGATCACTTGGGATGCAGCTAATGTTCTTACATGCATTTTGGAGATATCCCATTCATGGGAAAATCTGATAAAACTCTGTAATATGCTGTAAAACCCTACGCAGCAACCACTATCAGCTCTCAAAGGAGTGTTTGCCATCAGTCCCACCTCAGCCACAGCAGCTCCCACAAGGAGTTTGGTGTAACTGAAAGGGTGGCCAGGGAAAGGCCTGGCAGCCTACAAGTGCTGCCTGAGGGATTCTACCAAGTTTTCACGCAAGGATAGGGGAGAAGTACCTCTGTCATTTCTCCACTCGCACAGCTGTGCAGGGACTGGTACATCTGGCCTCATGTCTTGGAGCAAACTTCTTGCCCTCACATTTGCCTTGAAGAGAAACCATTTACTTAAATCTAAAGACAAAATCTGGTCTTCTGATTCTATGTATCTGTGAAAACAGAGGAGACCACTGTGTGGTTTACCTGCTTCATGTGTCATCCTACCACATGGCTGGCTCTAAGGCCTGCTCAGAAATAGAAGTGGAAAAAACCAGACAGGTATAAGACATCTCTAAATAAGACTTTCTGAGGCAGAGAACAGCAACCCATTCTAACCATTGGTTAGAAAGATACTATTTTCAGCTGCCAGCTATAATTAAACAACTCATTTTCCTAAAGCAGAAGAAGATCACAAGCTTCCTCCACAGAAAAAGGTTTTGGTTTTTAATTAAGTTGCCAAGGAGCTGCGCTCACAGCCAAGCCTGTGAGATCTTGAGCTTGGGGGGGTCAGTCTGAGGCTGTCAAATACGTCCACATTTCATGAAAAAAACTACATACATTAATGAAGACTTAAATGAGCAGCCTTCTAGGCATTTAACCTCTTTTCCTGCTTTGTATCTTTGGACAAATAAGTAGCAGTTATTTGAGTAAAAATGCTTGGAATTATGGTCTGCTGTGAATCACTCTCTCTCAGAGGGCACTTTGCCAACAATGGTAGCAAACCAGGACTGTAGGCAAGAGGCAGGAAGGACTACAAGGTGGCCAGCGGGGTCTGGGAGGAAAGAAAGAGGGGATTGCAGGCAGGGAGGATCAAGAATGGAGGCCCATCCACAGGAAAGGCCTCTCCACACCACCTGTCCTGCTGGGACCAGCTCTCCTCTAACATCTGCCACCACCCAGGGCAGCCACTTTGCATCTCCCTGCCACCTCCTCTCTCCAGGGACTGGGAGCCCATGAACAGCCCTGGACAATCTATAAGATAAAGGACAGCCATACCCCACAATGTTGCAGGGAGAGCAAAGGTAAGGACAGAGACAAACACCACTGCACAAACCCAGTATCATGGATGTCTGGTGATATAATGCCATTTTTTCCCCCTCTCCCCAGTCCTACCCATCATTATTTACTCTGATTTTACTCTTTGGATGTCTAATTGCACTATTTTCTAAAGCATTTGTCTAATAGTCAGTGAACTAAACAAAGATGTGTTACGTGGCATAGTACTGCTGCCTTGGGCAGAACTTTAAAAAGATGGGCTCTCTTATGCCCCAACAATTCTTCCTTTTCCAGTAATGTTTAAAGTATGCAACTACTGTGTAATTACTGGCATTATCTGTGTGCCAGATAATGACTTACCTTATTTGACATTTGAGAAATGCCAGGGTTATGCTTCCTTGAGTGCTCCCACAAAAAAGGCAGCATTTCTATGGGATCAGTACACTGAAATGCAACTCAGCACTACTCTGGCTGAGGGGAGCTGCTGGGATCACCCCCAAATGCTGCTCAAAACCCTCATGCACGGCAAGAAGGGCTGAGTGAAGATTAGAAGCATGTTGTAGTGCTGTGCAGGCTATGTTGGTGAGGGTCAGAGAAGAGAAGCTTACCTACCTACAGACTAGGTTTGCACAAGATATGGAGAACATAACTAAATGGAACTGTGACATTTCTGTCTGTAATTACCACTTTTTTTTCCTAAGAGCAGACAATATACTGCAGTTTTAGTAGGGCCATAAATGCCTCCCCTTATTATTTTCAAGAATCCCTTTATTTTTCTACAGAAGAAAACACTATTTCATTAAATACATGCTGCTTTCCAACACCCACATCAATATTCACCCTTTATTGACAATGCAGTCAGACCCTCTGCTTCACTTGATATCCATTTTTCTTCCTAACTCCTCCCATGTCCCTTCCAGTCCCCACCATTGTACAGCTGCTATAGCCTCAATAGCAATGGCAACTAAGGTTGCCAAAAATGGTGACAGCAGTCAACGCATCCAGCAATCTCGAAAAGTTATATGGGAAAAAGAAGGCTTTCTGCACTATCCTTACCTTAGTAACCCTGAGGCATCCATTGGGTCTGCCCAGGGGAACCCTGTGACTGGGAAAATTCAAAACTTGGACTTTGCAGGTAAGGTATCATTATGAGGCTTTGTGCGATTTTTTTTTTTTTTTTTTTTTTTGTATTAGGAAGCTGACATTTGAGAGAAAACACTTGTATTCCTCCATTTGTCTTGTTTATATCTTATCCCCATAAATAAAGGTTTCTTTCTCTGGCAGCAACATTAACTGCCAGGAAAAAAATGCTGCAGAAAGAAAAGGCATTTATTTTCCTTTAAACCTTTTACACTCAGCTGTCTCCCCCTTGGCACTCTACCGGCAAGTGGGACAGCTTGTGTTATTTAATAACCCCTGCAGAGTCTGTGCGTTCCTTTGAAGTTGTGTATTTCTAATACTTTCTAAATAAAACACCAAACAAACTCATCATATAAAGTGCATCCAGTCACCACCTGAATTTTAATGCTCCATTTCTGAAGTCTCTTTTCTGGCCCACAGATTTTTAAATATATATGTTTGTTTTGTGTGTCTGCAAAAAGACATGACTCAATGACAGCTAAAACCACTTAAGTAGCCATTTGCCTCCAGATACAGAAAGCTTGTGCAAAGCTTGCAAAGCATTGCTCTGTGCCTACAAAATAGATAAAGCCAGGGAATTAAGTGGAATTCCCCAACCTAAAGAAAGATAATTATTTAGAAAGAAGGAATGCTAATCGCACTTAAATACTCAAAAATGAGACGACTGCCTGGGTCAGATGTCCCTGTCATCCAGCAACATGTCTCAAGAAAGGACAGGATGGACAGGACTTAGGTCTATATACATTTGCTGTTCTCACAGAATCTCTCGGGCAGGTGTTTATGGACCTCCTGAGCCAGAGGCTACATCCAGACAACTACGTTTAATAGTTTCTGATGGACCTGGCGTCTACTAATAGGTACAATCCCTTTCTGAACCCATTTTCACCTGCTGTGACCATGATGTCCTGTAGCAATCAGTTCCACAACTCTGACTGTGCTGTAGGAAGACATCTCTGTGCAATGCATCTGACAAAGTCACAGGACCGCTATTTTTTGTAGCATACCTCTCACCTGACTTCCCTCACAGGTTTCTGTTCTCTCCTTCTGCTTTACTTTCTGAGATTAAGGGAATATTTGATTCTACCAGGTAGCATTGGGTAGAGCCAGTATAGGAGTTGTGGAGACTGATTTCTACAGCACCTAAATGATTATGTATTTTGTTCTCAGGATTTTTTTTCTTAGTAATTCCTAATGTTCCTTTTACCTTTAAACTTGAATATCAGCTCTTCCCTGAGTGCTGGTAGCTAAGTCATGCATTTGTGTTTAGCTAGGGCCATTTCCTGCCTTGTGCATTACTTGCAGTCACTGATAGAATTTCACCTGTCATTTTCTTACCAGGTCAGCCAGTATCATGAAATTCTCACTGCAAGATGAACTCTAGACACCGATTCAAAAATTTAAATTTAAAACAAACCAACTTTGTCTTACAACTGAAGGGTGAAAATGAGAGAAAATAGTAGGACAAAAGCACACTGCTTTATAGCACCTCATCTCTGAAGGACCTGCTGTTCAGCTGTCTGCTTGGTAGCACAATTTGCAAACCCCTTTATCTTACCAGAGATGAAATTTCCAACCCTGCAAGGCATTAATGCTCAAATACTTCCCAGGTTCTTAACAGTGACCTTAGGAGGGACTTAAGTAGTGCTTAAATTTTATATTAATCTCAAGACAGAGAGCATTCAGTAAGTCCATATTTGCTCAAGAAGCTAGGGACTTCTGAAGGAAACTTCTTCTATATCCAAGACAGAAGGCACCAGCTCCACAGAGGCTCTGGCTGACACCACAAACAGTTGTTTGTGGTTGCTGTAAGTGACTTCCATACCTGTGACCTGGAAATGGCTTGTGGAGAGACATCCTGCCAAGGATAGACTGCAGGAGCCGTAGGAGCTGAGCAAAACCTTGTGCTTTCAAAGAAGTGAGATAAATACAAAAGAGGTTGCATTTTTGAGCCACCCTAGGAAGAATAACAGCCAGATGAATCTTGGTTTGCATGTTAGTTAATTATTTTAAAAATTGACACCAGAAGATATAATGCTATACATAGCAGAAGCAGAAAGGAAAAATAGAAAATGTTTCTGTGGGCAACGATAAATCTCAGGAACTACAAGCTCTGGCAGTTGTAATGGCACTAAATTTTTAAGATGGCTTTAGAAAGTAGAAGCTCTACATGTGGAAGTCAGGTTCTATTTAATTATTAAAACCTCTGTGAAGTAATAAGAAAACAGATCGATCAACCAGATATTTAACAGCGCACAGGCACCTGGGACAAAAAACATACTCAATAAAATATATTTAACCCTCCATATGCATGTGCATGCTTTATATGTATGCTCACATGATGTAGCAAGCTCCTAAGAGTGCACCTTCACAGCCTATAAAAAGAGCATTTAATTTCCCAGCTTGCACTGGCAGTTGACTTTCCTGCCATTAGTGTTCAGCACTCGGGCGCTTCTGGGCAAGGAAGTTAATAGTGAACAAGTCATAGCTCATACCCAGGCATGTAAATAAACTTTACACTTTTCATGTGTGTTTCTTACAGAAAAATGTACTTAGTTTGACCCACAGGAATTTAAATTTAACTACATTTTTATCTTGATGATCACAGGTAGTTTGTTTTCTATCTAGTATGCAAACGTATTAGGAATATTAATAAGATCACAGAATAATGTTTAATTGATCTGTGTTACAGCTTTAGAAGGTAATTTTGTGCACATAGTTAAATATAAAGAGACTAAAACTATGATCTGCTTAATATAGAGGGTTCCACTTGCAGAAATGTTCATCTGAACTATATGAGTTTGTGTTTTATGCTCTGAGGTTGACAATAAAGAAGCAGGTTTCATTTTGGTCAGAGGTGAAGTGCTGTTACATACATCTTTCTCCTTTTTCACAATACTACTTGTTTCCTCTGATCTTGAGCATTCTAAAATTTTTTGTCTCATTATGATTAACTATATAACTGTAATTCCAAATAACATTATACAAATATTTATGTGGAAAAGCAAAATGTCTGCTTTTGTTCAGGATTCAATTTGGCTTCTTTCCAGCAAACAAATTGAAGATTTTCAGTTTTCATTAACTCTTCCCTTTTTTTAGCTATTGCTCATTTCAGCCTTTTTAATCAAAAAACTTCAGTTTCAGAATATTTTAGCTAATTTCATTAAATCTTTTAATGTACATCTCATTTGACTAGATCTAAATAAATTGCTGAACTAATAAAAAGACCAGATATCTAAGGAAATTGTTTCCCTGAATTTAATTAGACATACAGGCTTCCTCTGGACAGCCTCCTCTCCACAAAATACATTCCGGAGTGACTTCACTCCACTTCTATGTTTTAAATGACCAGATTATACAGGATATTCAAAGCACACAATAATAGAGTCACAGTCTTAATGAATGGAAAGTAATTGGGCAGTTGTTATCCCAGATGCTTGTACAGAAATACATATTAAAAGAAATACAGATAAATAATGCTTAGCAGTATTCCCTATTACTTGTACCCAGAACTTGTTGCATCAGCTCAACAGCAATGAACCTTTGCTAATTACCTATGTCTTCTCCATGCTGCTGTAACAGAGGATCACTGCAGTCTCCAAATAAATGGGTTAGGCTATGGACTGTACACCCAGGATATGATTTAATTATCCTGCAGTATGAACATTAGTTTTAATATTTTTAAGAGTGTGGATTGTGTAAATGTGAAGGTATTTAGATGTTCATTGGGACTTCCAAAAGCATCTAAGCAAATGAAATTGTCAGTTCAGTCCTGCTACCAAACAGCTCCTACACAACTTGCACAGCACCCATCTGCCTTGTTTGGCACTGAAATGCTTGTTAAAGTCCTGCCCCTTGCCAAGGAAAACTTTGGCCCAGAACTGATTTTTCAGCCATTCAATTTGAGGTAATTGTTGTTCCAGTGCTGTGGCTGATCCACCTTCCAAAGTATTGCTTGAGGTAAGAAACCATTCTTGTGATGAGCTTCCAGCCTGAACACTGGAAGTGATAGTGGAGCATTAACATAACTTCAAATGCCAGGCAGAAATAACCCAAGTGCACTGGTGTTAGGCTGACCCTAGACTTTCTAACTACTGATAGAACACTCTTCCCCTCTAAAAGACACTGGGAGATATTCACCGAGGATGTTTTGGGTTTTCTTCCACTGTGTAGGAGTTTTGCCACGGTGAGAGCACTGACAGCTCTCTCAGCAGTAAGGTTTGAGCAAAGCTTGAGACTCTGACTCATATTTGCAGGTGGATTTAGCCAGGATGGCTGAAAGAGCCCCTGCCCTGCAGCTCCTGGGGGCTGCTGCCCACAAAGCAGTGCAGCAAGGTAGCACATGTGCTCCCCCCCGTGCAGAGCAGCATAGAGCATCAGCCTGTGCATCAGCACGGCATGAAGTGCACACAGTTGGCACTGGTACATCAGGCTGTGACTCGTGGCCTTTGGGGATGGACAAGACCCTGTTTAGTTTCTCCTGCTCCAGGGACACCAAGCGCTGCACAGGAGTGGTGCAAACAGGAGGAACGGCTGCAGCTACACTCGCAGCTCTGCCTGTGAACACAGGCAGCAAATGCAGCCGGAGCACAGGCAGGCAGGGATGCAACAGTGAGCAGACTTCAGACATATGGCTAAGAGGAGGTTTTTAAAAGCAGAATTCCTCAGAACAAGCAAAAAGCCCAGAATGAGAATGAGTCTTGTAAGAGGTATGGACCAGTTCTTTCTCCTGCTGTCCACTGTGACAAGGAGCTGGTGAGGAACAGCTGCCCTCTGCAACCCTGAACTGAGGATGAGGGACTTCGTGGCTGCATTAATAAATTAAATAATGCTGGAGACCAATCCCTGGCAACCTAAACAACTGGAATGGTGTTACAATGTTCCCAGTGTCAAACTGGATCAGAAGACTTGTTAACAATTTAACAGCACAGAGGACTGGGCTGCAGTGCTTGTACCTGTGCCACGGCAATTATTTATTTACTAGAAGGAACACAGACCTCACATAATCCTCTACTGATATTCCTCAGTGGACACTAGTTCACAGGAGTTTTGCAGCTCCAAAATCCATTTTGTTCTTGGTTTGGGAACTGTCTCTGGTGTTCACTGTAGTCATACTGTCCTGGTTGCCCACGAATTTCTGAAGACATTCAAACCCAAGGTGCTGGCACGCTTGCTTAGTCTCTTGAAAAAGAACCCCACAACAAATTACAATCCCCTCCACACAGCAGGGCCTGTCATTACCTTGATAATCAAAGCAAGTACTGTCAAAGGACCTGCAGAAAGGAAAGTTGCATGTATACGTCAAGCTTGCTCCAATTTAAAAAATGGCTCATTGCCTAATTCATTAAACAGTAGGAAGCAGAAATGAAACGTTAAATTTAGCAGAGATGCCACTGCTAATTATTAACCACAGTCTCTCATTAAGCACTTGCCTATCATTCTAACATACAGTATTAACAAAAGAGGATAAAATATAATCTACTAATCAAATTGAAACCTAATAATATCCAATTGAACAAGCATGTGGTCGTTTTCTCAAAAGATCAACTGGTGCCTTTATCTTGCTTTTTCTAATTAACTGGGGCCTCATTGCTTGGAAATAGCGTGGATTATTTCCAGATCACATTTGTTACTGTCACAAATAAGGACAGAAGTGCACTTCGCACCTGAACAAGAAGCCCTGCCACAGGATGTAGCTTCGATTGCTGTCTTTGTACTGCTTTATTTGATAAGGGACAATTATCTTTACAGGACAAAATCTCCCCATGTGACTCAGGTTTGACTCTTCTCATAGTCAAAGGAGTTGCTTTGTGTAGACATTACATGATTTACTGCTCTGTTTGCTGGGTTCCAAAGCAAAACTGTGCAAGTCTTACCTGCCATACTCATCAACTCTGAAAGGCGGATCAATATCCAATTGCTCCGTCCTGGTAGCAAGTTAGTAATTTAGAAATCACCTATTCACGGCTGTGTTGATGCCAGTGTTTCTTCCTGTGAATGATGAAATTGCTAAGGTAAATGCTGTCTGTGTAGAACACAGGATAATAGCTGAAGGTAACGGTTGCATTTGTCCCTCTTCCCAAGAAAATGCAGATTATAATGGCCCACTTTTTTTCTGTAATTCTTGAATCAAGCTGAATCCAATGGATAAGATTTTTTTCTGTGGCTTCCTCAGTTTTTCTATCTAGCTTTGCAAATCTGAAGTGGGTACTGTGGAAAAGATAAACTTTGTGATCTCTCTGAGGTCCTGCTGTTGCCTTGGCCTAACTCAAAAGTTTCCTAGGAAAGCACATTCAAATTTGAGCTTGCATCTAAAAATACACGAAGGGCAACTGCTTTCCTCTCAAATCCATCTCTGTCTCCTACCATTTAGGAAATCAATTACAGGTGATCCCAATTGTAACAAACCATGCCAGAGTAAAAGCAGTAGGATTTAAATGATGTAATCGTAGATGTTGTAAAGTTAGTTGCCTATGTGTCAACTGCTCAGCCACGGTCACTTCACAATCAAAAAGCAACGGCAAAGGGCAATTAATTTGACCCATTTCAGCCTGAGAGAAACTGCCTTCTGGAAAACCCTGGTTTCATCCACTGACTACAAGAATGTCTCTGGTAATTACCTTTGATTTAGCAACCTTTTAGACAGATAGTTAAGTAGAGATGTATTCCACCTTATGGGTCACCTTACATCTATCATTCATGACATAAAGATAATATTACATATTGATATGGTTTTCAATATGTAAGAACTCTGGGTTTCCAGTCTGCACAACTATTTTCTTGGCTGCCTCCTTGATTAGTATTTCTGCCCTTTGACAGGAACGAATGCCCCTTGATTCTCCTTTACTTGGCAGCTCCACTGAAATGTGCCAAGATTTGAATCTGTGTTTCACAATATTTGGGGGGGTTAACAGGTAGCTTTAAAAAGCCCCTATCCTACATTGCTTTTTTTGCAGTTGTGAGGACACAGCAACTGTGGCCTACAGTTAAGGGTTATCATTTTTCTTTGCTCCAGAAGTTCATTTTAAGACAGATCCAAAATGGCTAAAAGAGCACTTGAAGATGGTCTTTTCTGAAAGAAATTGTTAATTAACCTTCTGCTTTCCTTTGTTTGCTAAAATCTGCATTGCTCTTTTTGCTAATTCCTCATCTCTTAACCAGCCATTTAAGTTTTTGCCCTCGGCCTTCAGAACCAAGCCTTCCTATTTCTTGATCTTGCAAATTGGTCAAGGAGCTGGTTCCTTAGTTCTTTCTATCACCCTCCCAAACTTGGCTACAAGCAAGATTTTGAAAGCTACTGTGAACTCTCAGCATTTTCCCTGGTTACTGTCCCTCTCTTTTATTATCAGAAAATTTCAAAGTTTATTACTATTGCAACACCTTAATTTCTGTTGGATTTTGTGACTGTCTAATCAGCATTAGTGATTAAGTATAAATCTGTCCAAGAGGTAACATTCATCTTGTCAGGACAGTTAAAGGACTAAAACCAAAAGAATTTGTCTTCAATTACCTATTACAGAAATATTTGCTGCGAATGCTGCATTCTCAAATTAAGCTATTCCTACTCCTTTCCTCTAAGAAGGAAGGCTGTCCTAGTTTCCCAGTCTGTTTCAATGTTTTAATATTTTCTTGCCACACTGCAAACAATGCAACCCAGTGCCCACCAGAATACTTCCTGCAGCTTTTGTCCCCCATCTCCCTCTGCCCAGCACTCGAATTTGCAACCCTTGTTGCCTGCTGCCTTCATCTGGCATAGTTCAAGCTGTAACCACTCTTGTCACTGCTGATCTCATTACAGACTGGTCATGTTAGTTTGCAATTGACTTTACCATGCTGCCCAATGCCTTGGAAAGTAACTCATTGTCTCCAAAGTCCAAGACAGTGGGATATTTGTGTTTTTCACAAAATACAATCACAGTTTTTCAGCTATGATTACTCTGGAATAACACTGTTCAGTTCCAGTCTGACCACATTTGTGAGTAGCAGTGTTCATGTATTAGGTGTGGAAGAAAAAACATTAATAAAAGATGTCAATGATAAGAAAGCTGAATAGTAGGATTATACAAGCAAACCAAGGTATTAAAAAGTAGGACAGTTATGTCGCTGTTGAGTCTGAATGGCGAAATAAGAAAAACGCAGAATCCCAGGATCAGAAATGAAAGGAAACCAATTTAATAATTTCCAAGGGTTTTTATATACTAGTTCACAAAAAGTGTGTTAAGTGGCATAAGGCAATTTGCCCTCTGGCCATCCATCCCTTGAGGGGATTGGTCAAATTCTAAGATACCTATTTCTAAATATTTTCCTAGTCAAAACTGTAACAATCAGGCAAACATCCTGCAGGTGCAAGAAGTTTACAAAACCGTAACATAGTCTGAGATAGTTTGCATGGGAAAAACACAACTCTCACAAAATGCTACAGAGAGCTGAAGAAATTCTCTGCTGAAGCTTTTTCAGTATCCATACAGTTACCTTTTGAAGTGAGCAGGAATGTCTTCATGGCTGTCAGCGCCTCTCTGCAGTAGGGACGGGATTCCAGCTCCACTCACACCATGGTCCTGTCTTTCTCTTTGGTCTCAGAGGCCCTGCTTACAGTTGAACACTATGGCCACTGGGTAATTGCACATATAGGAAAGAATTTGTCTGGACAAATGCAGGTCGTCCTCCATCTGAATCAGTCGCATGTGCTGCCATCATCATTGGCATGTAGAAGTTTTAGGCTGTGATTCATCTGATTTATTCAGACGTCTGCATTAAGATGACATGAATCACATCTTAAAGCTGCCTGTCTTTCACCACAGAGCTGAGAGTGACAGTGATTTAAATGTATATAGATACAAACACCTAGAAGTAACATCCATATTAATGTTGAAAACAGTATCAGGCCAGGTGTCAAGAGCAGGCTGGATAAATGCTCTCTCCACCTCCAAGAAAGGATGGTAATGTGTGACCTGCCCATGGGAAAAAGCCCTAGCCTGGGATCCCTCCTCAATTCTTCTCATGAGTTCTTTGGGGGAGTGATAGTTGAATGAGACCAAAAGTATGTCAATGACTTTTCTAGCAAGTCAACAGCGTGGACAATCAAGTTCCCAGTCCTTGGTCCATGGCTTGGCACTCTTGATTTAAATGTTCCCAGAGTGTCAGAGCTACTTTTTAACAGAATCCTCATACCAAGTTTCTCTCTCAATTTCAGGTGCTAAAACAGACTTAGGATCAGGAAATTTTGGGAGATGTATTTCTCTCTTTTCTTAGGACATCTAGGAATTTTCAGGATCAACACCTTTTCACAGACTGTATTGCTTTGTTGAACTGCTTTACTGTTAGACAAATCACAGTCTAGCAGCATATGCCATCACCCGGTAACTTCAAGGACTGCACACATCTCCATTAACATTAACATTATTAAATGTTTACTTATGCCTGGAGGGAATGAGGTGCCCAAAGACACACACACACACAGAAGCAAAAGGCATTACTCTGTGATGCTGTTTCCATACAAGACCAAATAATTTACTGAGCCCCCATCCACAGCAGTTTTACTTCCTATTCTCCAGGATGGGAACCAGAGCTTCCCTGCCCACACTAAGCTGCTGCTTATCCTGCCCACTTACGGATGAACTTTCTAGCCCATTATACAAGGAGGAACAGCTTCAATAGAAGGGGTTCAACACCCTCTTTTTCATCTAAAACAATGTAGCTCAGTGTTTAGTTTCCATACATGTGACATGGGTCTGAAGCTGCTCAGTCAAAGAAGACAACAGAATAAATAAGCTCCCCATATCCTGTTTTATTGCTTTAGTTAAACTGAGCTCTATAGGGCGTCTATGAAATCTGCAGAATTACTGGGTCTTGTCAGGACATGAGTGTGAGATAAACAACTCTGCACAGCCCTGTAGAAAACAAGGTTATTCTGGCATGCACAGAAGGAGACCCAGCTCTTGCTGGAGCTGTTACAGAAAACTGAGCTGCCTGTGAAGTTCAAGCATCTCTGGTAGCAATCACATGGGAGTTTTGAAGATTTAAGTCTTTGATACCCAAGATATAGATTAAGGTGGTTTCATGCTCAAAGTCATTTGCCCAACAGATGTCATTTCCTCATAGTGGTGTAAACAGCTGACAGGGATACCCTGAATCTTGATGATATATTCATAACTGAGTTCTCTGCCTTCCAGCAAGTTACTTGACTATGCTTTGAGGGTGGAGGTGATCTTGGGCCACTGGTTAGAAAATCCCTAAAATAATCATTATAATGATTTTTCAATTTGTATAATTTGATGTTTTCAAGAAAGACAATTTGAACATACCAAATATCTTCATGCAACCTGGTTGCAATGTCATAGCAGATGTTTCACTGAAATTTGTAATTAATGCAGAGCTAAAACACCTTTAGTTCACACTTTACGATTAAATTTTCTCTCCATAACCCCTGCAGTAACTCTTCAGGGGACTGTAAAATCGTCTGTACCATATTTTTAGAAAAATATTCCCCCAACTATTGCTAGGGAACAATTTCAATTTCTCTATCCTGGATTTATGTCTCAACTTTAAGGATTTCTTATCATCATCTGCAGCACAAGCTGCATGCATTTTTATACCACTTCTTCAAATATTAATCATCTTAAAACTCACCCACAAGAATGTGACCTCTGTATGTTTACCTGGCACGAACTCTAGACAAATTTTTCCCTTTTGGGAAAAGCTCAGATTGGGGAATCATTCCCTTTCTGACAGAACAGAGCATCAAGTCCATAGCCTTTGTTATTTTGAGACCTCTCTATCCACAAGAAGTTCTCCTGTGCTGCCCTCCTGCTTGGAATTTAGATTCCTGCAGGGAATTTAGCAGTGAAGAGTCAGGATTTAGCCTCTGTCCCACTAGAAACCACTCTTTCTCCCATTTTTGTGGCTTATTTCAGGTGCAGGCTCAGCCTGTAGCAGCTTACAAGACTTGCACTGACCTGTCTTAGGAGGAACAGAAAGTAAGACCAGGGCAGGGGGATGGAGAGAGTGGTTGCAGCCAAGCTGCCATGCAGACTCCCACACCCATCTCCCTTTGCCTGCCTGCCCCAGCTGGAGAGCTCTTTTCCTTGGTTCCTCCCAGCATGAACAGGAGGAAGAGGTTTTGAATGGCATCTCTTTATTTCCTCGTCTTCAGAGTCTGCATTAATGAGATATGCAGATCAGCACACCAAAGTTAATTATTTTCTGACACAAATTAGGGGAGATGAATCACTGATTACTAACGCAACTTTGAGCTCTCTCTTTGCATGGCTTTTGTAAAACAAAGGGGAAAGTGACAGCCACACAAAGCTCTGGTGGTGCCTGTAACATCCTTGAGGAAGTAAGCAGGGATAGATGTTTCCACAAGTATGTTTCATAGCCACCAAAATCATAGAATCATTTGGGTTGGAAGGGACCTTAAAGATCACCCAGTTCCAATGCCCCTGCCATGGGCAGGGAACCTTTCACTAGACCAGGTTGCTCAAACCCCCATCCAACCTGGCCTTGAGCACTTCCAGGAATGGGGCATCCACAGAGCCTCCAGGCAACCTGTGCCAGTGTCTTATTAAAAAAAAAAAAAAAGAGTTTCCCAAATATGTGCACAAAGTATCAGGAGGAGCTTCTATTAGCCATAACAGGCAGGAATTCACGTGTTCACATTTCAACTGCCTGAAGGCTCAATATGGCATCCAACCAGATTCTTGGTACAGTTCCTGACAAAAATTACAAAAAAAACCCCCAACTGAGATCAGCAGTTATCTCTCTTTCTTAACTACAAAGGCAGCCTAAGATCCCGCCATGGTTTAAATAACTGTTTGACATAGAAGTCAAGCCGACAGCTCCCATTCTAGATGCTTCCTTTTGCACATTTGTCCCCCGGGCTTTTGTAATCACTCTAACAAATGGCTTTAAAAATACAGATTAAGTGTTCTTACAAAAAAAGTTATTGGGTTTTGTGGAAGGAAAAGAGTCACATGGAAATTTTGTTTTTCATCTTGTCTCCTGGCTCTAGAAGTCATGGATGAACTATACTCCCTGTGAAAAACCGCTATGCTTAAACCTGTAAGACTCTATTAGTTTTAATAAATTAAGCTAGAGGCATAGGCCTGGCCACTGGATTTTCTAGAGTGGCTACATTATTAGAATAATCAGTGGCACAATTTTGTCCAAGGCCAACTAGCACCTTCCCACACAAGCCTCAGGTACAGTTTTGGAGTTAACGTAAACCAGGGATTTTTGGAGATAATGCAAGCCAGGGATCAATCAATATACACACAATGTTCTTCAGAAGCTAAAGAGCTCCATAGTGTGGTAATGGCCAGATGAGGCCAATTGGCTTCAAGACCAAAGAGGTTTTGCCAAGTTTACCACTGGCAGTATAACTGCAGTATATCAACGGCCTAAAGCAATTAAACCAAAAGATTCATATTTTCCCCTTAACCATTCTGCTGTAATTGCATTGAACTTAATCCATTTGGTGGTAAAAGGAGGAAAACTGGAATTACATGTTTAAGGCTAAAAATATTACATAAAACTAACCATAAATTATTCCCCTTTGTGAAATCTAGACTCTGGATTTTGTGTTCACTGTTGGTGTCACTGTTTTCACATGCAGCACTGTAAGGAAAGTCCTTGGGGGTTTTGAGGGGTTTAACTGAAATAATGTGGGCAGGTTACTGTGATGGCAAAGAGTTGGGGTGTAACACCAGAGCTGCACAGGCTCAGAGGTTCGATCACAGGTTCTAACAAGTAGTGATACTTGCCCAAATTACACCTTGGCTCCTGATAATGCATACTTGCACACTGACCTTTCACTAAGCACACTGCCTTGTGTGGCCAGCTGGTATGACCATACTGTTTACTTCTCATTGAGACACCTCCAGAGGCCAAGGACATAAATTTGAAATGTAGATGGTATAAGACAGGCCTTTAAAACCTTTTGAGCTGTCTACTGTATTGCTGCCCTCTCAGTGTGATTTCAGAAGCTTTAGCAATGCAAGAGCTGTGAAAAACAAGCTTTTGTTCTGTGTACTGGAGCCTTGACATCTGAGCCATACCAACCCAAGCACAATAGACCTTGTGATACCTAAAATCAGAGTTAGCCTTTTCTCCTCTGCCCTGATGAAGGACAGTATATCAGTGGCTGCTCACCTGAGAGTCCAGCATAGTAACTGCAAAGTTCTATGAAATCCAAAGGTGAATATGTGCCAATAAACACAAAATCAGAATTTTCTGAGCAACTGTGGCACGCAGGTCTCAAGTAGTGAAATGTTCTGTAAGTTTCCTTCAAGACCGTGCTACCATCATTATTGGATAAAGTTAGCAAAGTCTTTACAGCTCCTCCAAGAAACTTGTAAGCAACAAAGAATGTTGTGGTCCTAAAACTTCACATTTCACAACAGGAATACAGACCAATTTTGACCATTCCAAATACATGAACTTTTGATTACTCAGTGTTGAGTCCTCCTTCTGAATCGCTCAGCATCCATACAGGACCCTGCTCATTAAACAAATGTCCTTCAGCATTCAGGAAGCCACTTGTTCTAACTTTAGCAATGAAGCAAGGACATGATCTTGCATTCCCCTTCATTACCACATTGTCAGCCTCCTAAATTAACACTCAAGATCCTATTTCCATGTCACAGACAGAGCTGAAACGAGAATTTATGGCGTTTAATTTGAAATATTGCCCTGTTCCCTGCAATCTATTTCTCTAAGTTGGATGAGCAGAAAAATGTCTTGCTCTGCTACATCCATTTCTGTTATACCTGGTGACTCTGCACTAGCATTTGCCTCATTAAATCGAATGTCCCTATATGACACTGATGATGTTAAGATTTGGAACAGAACCTTTAGGATCAGTCCCAGTGGAGAAAGAAGATAAATGTCTGGATGTGGATGCACCACAATGCATGGAAGAAGTGGGGTGTAAGAATGGCATGTGTTGGCACCTAGATTAGCTCATCATCAAGTTCATAGAATATCTACCAACAGTTTCTGCATGTCTCACACCCAGGCTGGGTTAAAAAAGGAGAGCCTAAAAAAAAGAACATCCTACATCAAGACTAAAACAAAGATTCAAGACATTACAAGATGATGGTAAGAAGATGAGGAACGGGAAATTCCATTTAAACATAAAAAACTTTTTACCTGAAGAGGTGGTCAAAAATGGTAGTTGTGGAGTCTTCACTCTTGCAAATATTCAAAACCACACCTGGCATGGTCTTAAGCATACTGCTTTGGTTAACCCTGCTTTGAACAGGGTACTGGACTAGATAATCTTCAGAGGTCCCCTCCAACCTCCACCATTCTGTGATTCTAAAAGAGCTGGATCCTTAAAACCCCTTCATAAGGAGACAACCATGAGCAAATTCTCTACATGAGATGCGATGGGATAGTGAGACAAGAGATCAAGTCACCATCAGCTTCTGTGGGTGCAAAAACACTTATCCAAAACTATCACAAGGTCATCAAACTATGGAGAACACAGGAAATTCAATGAGTACTCAGTAATCAGAGTCCTTTGTACAGTTTTCCTTCACAACGCATATGGACCTTCCCCACCTGATCAATTTGATCATCTCAGATGCCTGAATGGTGGGCATGTGACTTGGACACACATGTCTCAGTGCTTGAGATCATGCAGGTACGAGGATGGGAGAAAATGAAATAACCTTTCCCTCCATATAACATCTGCCTTTGAGCTTTATAACATTGTTTCTACAACGGTGCAGCATTATTTCCTACAATGATGTGATGCAACATGTGGCAGCGTGAGCTTTTTCTTCTACAGAAGCATTGTAAAATTCAGTGCACAAAATTTAATGTAACATTTCCTCAGATGGAATAAATTAATACTGACCCAACTCTTGGCCTTTGTTCATTTTCAAACTGGAGTTGTCTTCTTGTCTAAGACATATGGGCTAGTTCAGATGGGGGAAGCCCAAGCACCTTTGTTTTAACACAGAACAACCCCAACTATCAGAATGAACCCTTCTCACCCTAGAGCTGACAGCTACATTAACTTATGAGTACTCAGTTAAAAAATACGACACATTATGTCTAATTTTGCACATATGACTTTCAATTTTAATGTCAGCAAATAACATAAATTTTCATGTTAACGCAGTTGCTCCAACTAATTTTATTTCTTTTAGCTTCCATGAAAACCATAAGGACTGTAAGACTCACTCCTGTTCAACTCTTTTTACTCTTCTCCTCTCTTGATCTCCAATCTCCAGCACACAACACTTCTATGAACAGATTGTTTTGACAGTACCAACAGCACAGTGATGAAATATGCTGCATGTCAAAGGCAAGCAGCACCATCTGCCAGCTCTTTCTGAGCACTGCAAGGAGCTGCAGGCTTACACCAAACTTGGGCAATCCTGCAGTAGAAGTGGGTGAGAAAAGGAAAGATGATATTCCTCACACACTCCCCAATTCTCTATAAAGTTCTAGAGTAAAGATAATTGTTATGTGCCATTGAGTCAGTTCATGACTCAGACTCATCAAGATTTTTTGAAATACACCAAATTACAACATATTTTTCTGAACATGTTGATTTGTTGCAATAAAAAGGCATTCGAAACAATATGTTAGTTTATTTTAAAAGCCGTGGGGAAAAAGTTTTCTAAGGTTCAAGATGGATATCTGGCAAGAGAGACCTGACCACAGGCATTCATACATAACCAATATTCTCTTGTCTCAGATGATCCTCTAATTTCTCCCTCAGAGAATCTCTAAAATAGATCCTAGGGGCTATCTCTAGTCCATCCATTTCTATTCTTTCACTCCCTCCATTTTTTCAGACATATCCCCTTCCAGATGTGTGAGTATCTGAATGAATATATCTCCCTGTACAGGGACAATTGGCTAGAGACTTTTAAATATTCTTTTTTAAGAAATTTTTGGGAAACAATCCTTTTTCTGGTAGTTTACAAGAAGGTTAGTTTTGAAAACAGGCTCCTCCTCTAAGGAGGAGTTGATCCAAGCAATTCTCCCTAATAAAAGAAAAAATGAAAAAAGTAAAACCAAGATAGTTCTCCAGTTCTCTAGTTTCCAAAGAATAAACTTTGCCACAGCCCTGATCTCCTAGAAATACCCTTTCCTCAGACTGTTCCTCTGTACGGTAGCAGGAATTAGCTTTCTGATGGATGACATGTTTTAATTAGTGACAATAGCAGACTGAGTGAGGGGAAAGGAAGAGAAGTTAGTCTGCAGATTTGCAAATTCTGGCACAGAAAACATGTTGCACAGCAAGAACTAAAACCCAACAGGATCCAAACAGTAACACAAAGTGAACACATGCCTTTTCAGATGCTTAATACAGACTTCACATACTTCTAAAAGCCATCAGTTTAGTCCAGACAGAGTACCAGCTGGTGTCTGGAGATAAGGTGTTTTGACTTCTAGCTTGTCACTCATATGTCACTCAAATGAAAAACTGCAGAACTCACAAGATGAGTAAACCAATATTTGAAAAATAAAGGGCATCACTCCAGAGAAAGCCAGTATTCCACATGTTAAACCAACAAGTGTAGGCAGAGGATCAGCATTGAGTTAGTACCCTAGCTGGTTCTACTCATATAGTACACATCAAGATTTTGAAATACTAAATAAAACAGAGTAACAAAAAATCTGGGATGACCAGCTTCTGTTTCATCACACAACCTGCCTGGCCAGGCTGGCCAGTGGCAAGACAAAAGGGACCCCTGTAGTTTTCATGGTGGTTCTGTGTTCTGTTGTAACCTTGCTCATGCTCAGCCTCTTTTTCCATGGGAATTCATTGCAAATCGCAATGTTATTAACACACTATTTACTATATTTAAATGTTTTTGTACTGGAAATACTCAAGTGAAACTGGCTGTTGTTACATTTTAGCATCTTTTCTGATAAATTCTGTATCTATCATATCTTGTCTTTGTCTTATGCACAGAGCTGCCATACAGACACGTGCCTCCATCTGTACACTTACAAAGATGAGCATGTGGCAAACAAGGCTAAACACAAAATGGAATGCATAGGAGAAAGTCACAAGATTCTCTACAGGAGAAAAGCAATTTTTTTTCTGTTTTCCAATGTATAAAGTGTACATATTCTCATCTTCTTGCTACTCATTAGCTTGATAATGAGTAACCTGCACTATTTGCTTCTGGGGTTGTTTTATTTATTTTGCAAGTTCACCAAGTTTTGCAAATGCTCTGGAACTCAACACGCACGCTCACACAAGTCTATTACAAATTCTTCTTGTCAGAGATCCACCAACTAAAGTGAATTAGAGATGCTGATTTCATCCCCATATCTAAGTGGTCTCTGGCTAGTGGCTCAGCCTAGTGTTGGGTGCTGAGATACCGAGACATCCCAGAGATGCAGCTGGGGTGGAGCTGGAAAGGGGCTGCCAAAGAAGGCCTGGAGATGCAGAAAGATCTATCCTGTGGAGACTGTATAGCTGGAGGAATGGCTTGGGCACCTTGTCTAAGGTCCAGCCAAGGATTACAGTTCAGTACAGAGACAAAAGATAAACTCAAAGCTACAGCTGTTAAAAGGCTGGAAGGTGTCTTTCCAAGTAAACTAAAGGCTGATGCCAGAAGCCACTTTGGAAGAGTGCCATCAGCCCTGCTCCTGGAGCTCTGGGCTTTCTCTCAACTCAACACTGAAGTAAAGCAGTGCCATTACCAGAGCTCACATCCAAAGAATTCTGATTGGGAAGGATCTCTGGCCTATGGCTTAGCTTATTTCTTGGGTCAGGACTAGATCTGAGAGCCACAGACCACAGCAGGAGCCGGGCTGGAAGATGGCAGAAAGGACTGCAAAAAGTACCCTCTTTGGGCATGGTGTAAGTGGGAGAAGGTTTGGGCAACCCTGACCAAGGCACACTCTAGGATTAGGCTTATGGTCAGGTTAAGAGAAAAAGCCAGCACAAAACTACAGCTGTAGTTTTCTCTCCTGTAGGGAGACAGGTAAGTATATTCGAAAGCAAACTAAGGGCTAATGCCCTAAATTTTCTCTAAGGAATATTTAGCCCAGAGGAAGCTCTTAGCTTAGGGGTAGTGTGGTTTATTCTCACCAGAACTTTCTAAACTTCACTAAATTTTTTTTTTATTTAATAGTGATTAAAGAAGTTACATACAACACCACTGGTAACATCAGTAGGAGATAATGTCACAAAGGAGGCAACATGAAGCAATGTTGATTAGGTGACAATTTGTTACAACACAGCAGAAGGTGTCATCTATAGGGGGTTTTGTTTTAATAATGTTTAGGTGCATGACAAAGCTCTTGCGTGTTTGTGTCCCTGTTTGCTAGCCCTAATGCAGGTTTTACTGACTGTCCCCAAGCTCGCAGTCACAGGCAAGTGGCAACTCAGGCTGAGTACTGAGCAAGAGGAGCTTCTAGAAAAATATTGCAAACTTCTTATAGAGTAATGGCCACTGCTAGTTTCTGTTCTATAAGAACTAGTCCTGCTAGCATTACCTCAGTGACGAATAACCTTCCCTGCTGTCCTCTCTGTCAGTGCTGTCCTAAGTCTCTGCTGGACTATGTGCACACAAAGCCACTCACACACATCTCCAAATGTTCTGCTGAGATCCTCATGAGCTAAAGGCATCAGAGCTGCCACTGAAAGGAACATACTGTGCTCAGGTCTGCAAAGGGCACGTAGTCTTACACAGAGAAATGGCACAGTGGCATCTAGTGGTTATCACTAGCTGATACCTGGCAGAAATAATTCTTGATTCATTAGGGCCATGCCCGGCACCAGTGCTGAGACAGGGGAGTATAAAAACTGTAGGGGTATAAAAGCTAAACTGTAACTAAAAAATACAAAAGCTAAAGGGCAGGGGAAATCTGGAGGTCTGTCCTTCTCCCTCCCTCTCCCCTGCAGAGAAACCCCCTGGCATGAGTGGTCACCCCCAGGCTTGGCCATTGTCAATAGCTCTTCCAACAAATAGCTTTCATGAACTCATCCTTAATTTCTTCCTTCTCTTTCACCTGCTTCCACATATTCCACAAAAAAACTTCCTTGATCACATGGATATTTGTACTATACAAGTACTTGTCCTCTATTTTCATTGTTTACTCATTACCTAGGAAATAGGTCATTCCAGTTCTTTCTAAACCTCTGTCACCTTGATGCCCTTCTCTAAAATAATTTCAATTTACTGTTGGGATTTTTTTTAGCAAAGCAGTTTCAATTTTTTGTCAGGGTGCAAATAAAAGAAGCTTATATATTATTCAGCTAATGAGGGAACTTATGTTGTCCGTTAGCAACTCAGGCTAAGAAACTACAGAAAAGCAAACAAGGTTGGTGGTAACTGCCCTACACAAGCTTTTTTCCAACCCTATCCCCAAAATAATCAATTCCTTAATGAAAGCTAGATAAGCATTTGAAAAAATAAAACAGCAATATGAAATCAGGCCAAAGAATCACCTAGACTGTACCTTGGAAGAAAAATACTGCCTGCCATTGTGTACAAATACTCCAGTGCAGTGCAGTGCCATCCTGGACTGACCAAGCTGAAATGAGAGGAGCAGGACAGAGCAGAACCCTGTCCCATCAGCCAGCACCCCCAGGGATGCAGGTACCACTAGAGCTGGCTGGATGTGCAGGCTCCCCCTTCCAACCAGACTTGCTTCCACCAACCTGACACAAACAAACTAGTAGAGATCTACATCTATAACACCTAATAAATATACCCCTTCACTGCCACTCTTGGTATTTTTCTCTTCTTTTTCTAGTTTCCCTTGGTGTACATACACTGCTGTACTTCTCAACTCCCTCAGTATCTGCTCTCTTAGTCTCGTTCCACCACTTCTCAAATATCCTTTAAAATCAACACTTCTGAAAGCTTCACTAAAATACAGGAAAAGCCAGGCTGGCCTTATAAGATCTGTTTATCAGAGTTGAAGGTAAACTCTCCTGCTCAGGGGTAGAAGAGAACCAGTACAGCCCAGAGCAGCTAAAGGACGAAGGTTTCTATATTCAATGACTTAGTAAAGCAAGACACCAAGAAGGGAAGCTGAGGGAGACTCATGAGCTACACGTGAGATGTCTGAAAACACTGATTTTTGCAGAAATACATATTTGTAACAAGATCATACTGCTTCAGCCTTTCAGGAACACCCAGAAATCATTTGACTGGTTTTAAACTTATTTACAGTCCCTCTAATACAATCTGACAGGAATACTAGGTCTGTGGTGCTGGCTCTTAGATTTTCAATGGGCTGATGCTTTGGCTTTCTTGAGCAGAGATGTTAAGTGGCCATACAGATGCTGCAAACACATGCAGTACTTGTCTAGCAGAGTTACAGTGATTTGATGTGTAGAACTTCACAGAGCTATTAAGCTTGCATGGTAAAAGCTGACCTCAGCACAAGGTCTTGCACAGAAATAGTTTGTCATGCAAAAAGAAAAGCATTAACTATGCTAGGAATGCTGTGTTCTCTGTACAGGGCAGATGGCAGAGACAGGCCTTCGGAGAGTCAGTCAAGACCACTGGAGGTGATCTTCAGAGCCAAAGTTAAGTCTGGGTGCTCAGGGTCGTATTTGGAGTTTTAACATCTCTAGGGATGAAGGTTCCAAAATTTGTGTGCCAATGTCCAGTCACTCTCAAAGTGAAAAATGTTTTCCCATTATGTAACCAGAATTTCCCTTGTTGGAATTTTCCTTGGTTGAAACATTTCCCCTGGTCCTTTCTCAAGGCATAGTGGGAACTTAAGCTGAGGAGGCTCTGAGGAGGCTCTCCTCACCAAGGAGAACAATCTGTGCTCATAGGCATTCATTCAAGCCATGAATTCCAAGGCTTTTCTGTACAACAGGTCAGCCTGTATGTCATATATACAAGTCAAACTTATTTTTCTTAATGAAAGACAGCTATGCTTACTCTATTACAACAGAGTTTTCTCCCTGGCACAAACAGTCAAATAAAACAAGGCAGCCATTAAACTGAAAAATGTCAAGACACTGGACTTCTATAACATTAGGTATCCACTATACTTGTCTTTTCTTGACAATCCCAAGGTGACTTCCAAAGTGACAGATAGTGTGGCCTGCCATACAACTACACATGACCTAGTCATCCCTGAGATTCATGAAGAGACTGTACTTCTGTGTAGCACAGAAGTGAGGCTCAACTGGACATACTCTTAAAGGATCCTCTGGACTGCAATACAGTCCTCTGCACCAAGCATCGTGTTACTTCCCAAAAATCTTACTGGTTTAGTCGAAATGGTTTTGTGTAATTTTTTCTTTTAATGCAGAATATTCTGGTAGATCTGTCAGAAGAGGCTAAGGATTTTATCTAGCTGCTGAAAATGCTGTTTCTGCGCTGCCAAGCCTTGTTAGATACTTCAAGCTAGAAGGTTTGAGACTTGCTGTGCTTGCAAATTGCCTGATCAAGTTGAAGAAAAGAGGGAAATGGACCCAGAAGCAACTCCTTCTTTTTTTCAGCAAAGCAAGAACCTATTTTTCCATTCTGTTCCTATTCCCTCTTTGGAACTGCAAGCACAGGAAGCATTGTCATTATGTACTCTTTGGGACAAATTTTGGGAACTCTCTCTCTCATGTAACTGAATTTGAAATGTTTTCATGCTTCTAAACTGGATGCTCATGCTTGCACCCTCTCTGATATACAGGTATCTGAAACATCTCCTCCTGCATCATCCATTCCCTTGCTGCTTACAAGGTCCAATCAGCACAGAGGCATCCTCAATAAACCAGATCCTTATTGATCGTTTTCTGTTTGCCACTGAAATCTCAGGGTTCAGTCTATGGTAACTTAAGCTACTAAAAGTCAGAACTATTGAGGCCCTGCCAGACTCTTGCCTCTGAACCTGCCCCTTCCCCTGTGCAGATATTTCAGGGATTTGAGATAGATGAAAATTAACTGCTGAATACAAAGCCATGAGTTGTCAGCTGGGAGTCCCCACATTCCTGCTGTCACTGCTTCCAGCAGCACCAGAATGAAGTGGGGTCAGAGTAGTAACACCTCCCTCAGCAATGGCCACTCCTCCCAAACTTCTTCATGGGCAAAAGTAAAACTGGTCTGGCAGCTATTAATGTTAGAAGTACTAAAAAAATAGTACTTGCTGCTATTTTGAAGGAGTGGGTGCATCCTCAGATCCCAGGACAACAGAGGCTTCACGGCTCAAGGGAGGGACCTCTAACAGGTATCCTGCATCAAACAATGTTCTAGAAAATGCGACTAGAAATCCTTCTGATGCATCTTGCAATCTCGCTGTCTCACGTGGCCCAGATGAATGGCAGGTGACTTTCTGCGCCAGGGTGTGTCATTGTTACCCATCTCCTTTGCTACCAGGATATAACCTAAGAAAGGAGGCATCTGGAAAACGTGGTACCTTCTGTTGTCATGTATAAAGAATAAACCTCATACTGCTGCAGTCCAAGCTGTGACTGCGTGATCAGATCAGACTGGGTGCCTCTAAAGCTACTGGGTTTTCAATGCCATTTTGAGAGTCCAGAAATGATTACAAAATGGCTGTGAAAGAGGCTAATCCCAAATAAATTGGGATACAAAGAAGTGGAATGACAGGTCCCCCTGGGAACCTGAATGACCATGATAATAAAGAATTGGAAGAGAAAGGCCTGGATTTGAATAGTCGATTGCTCCATTTAAACAACAGAAGAGGGCAGATGGCTGATTCCAGCCTTTTGGTAACTACAAGTGACTAAAATTAAATGCATGTTAATAACACAAATGAAAAATGTTCCTTCAGGCAAAGCTTGTTTTACTGTGAACTGCACTACAGAAACACTCAGCCCCATCTCAGTTTGGAAGTCAGAAAGCAACCAGAACTTGTAAAATCAGAATGCCTCTCTGTGTTACACTCCTTATACTTATGTGCCAAGGCAGAAACCAGGCAAGATCCCTGGAATACAAGATTATTTCTTACATTTATAACATTGATTATCTCAGTGTCCTGTACAAGTGTTCTTTAAACACAGCATTTCCTTTCTCTAGTAACCAGTTTCAGGTTTGGTATCAGCTGGCTCCCCTGTGCACATCCATGAGGTGTCACAGGCTCATACATGGAATGATGTCTGCTCATCAGCCTGCTGACCTTGGAAATCTGCAAAGTCCCTTCTAATCCTGTCCCTGTAAATATCTATGCGTCGTTAAATGGAGACTCAATAACTCGTCTCATTAATCTCTGCAGACAAAGTATCTTTCCTCTATTCCCCTTTGCATGTAGCCAGGAGTCACATGAGACTTTTTGCCACTAATACATCAAAGTTCATGCTGCAATGGAGAAACAGCATCTAAATCTCTCGAGACCCCATTCAAGCACTGTCTTCACTGAAATAGTAAAGCCCCATGCGAGCTCATTACCACCCTTAATGCGTTTTGTCAGAAGGCAGCTCATTTATCACATAGCCTGTATTGTTTCCCTGTTTTTATCGTTATTTATCACTCGACTAATATTTGTTACGGTGCAGGTTTTATCGGCACTATCTTATGTGTATTTTCAGAACACTCATAAAAATATTGAACTGTTCCTGTAGTACCGTTTCCTGCAGAAACTCACCAGGAATTTGACGAGTCAGTAAAATTCTGTCTTAAAAGGTTCTTATTTGGCAATAAGTACTTTAACACATGCTTCTCGGTGCTATAGAAATATTAAACATAGCCATTCAACTTACTGTAGCAGACGCCGGTGAAAAAGAAATCACACTTATCCCTATGCAGATCCTTCTATTAGCCATTCTCTCCCCTCGCCCCCAGTTCTCAATTTTCTCTGCTAATTTACACGCCATGAAATGATTCTTTAATGATTTCTGTGTTTGAGAATTTTACCTGGAGCTAACGCCATGCTAATTGCTCAATAGTGCCCTGACGTCTCATGTTTCGTTTTTTCACCATACCAGTGGAACGTAAGAGACACTTTGGAGAAATACTCATTGGTGTGCAAAGCAGCTCCCGGTTGCTTTAGGAATCAGTAAAATAATAGACATGTTTTATCTTGAGATCTTGGAAGTGCCACAAACCTGAACCTGCCTGATCAGCAGCCTGCCCTTTTACGGATGGAAACACCAAAACGTCAGTATTTTGTAGCCATTCTGATTAAAATGTTTATTCTGTGCATCTGTATGTCCCCATTTCTGAAACAACTTGAGGGTTGAAAACGGCTGTCTGTTCTTACCGTGCCAACAATTTCATTCTCTCGAAAAGCAGGACTGAACTGTTCTGAAAAGTGCTATTTTGTGTGCATGAAGCAGCGGGGGTGTGGATAGGGGTAAAATTTAGGCAACGTCAGTACATTCAGTTACTACACTACAAAATCCACAGCTCAGTCATGTAGCTCTGCAAAAGCCTTTGTCTGGATCTATGCCCAACATATAGCCCCAAGCCCTAGGGCCCACCTGCAATGTGCAATCTTTGGGGAAGGGGGGGGCAGAATACCAGCTTTTTGAACCAGTTGTTTCCAGTGTTTTTGAACTGGGATGCTGATTTTTCATACAAAAGAGCCACCTACATGCTGTGCTGCTGGACCCAAACATTCCAAGCGTCTGTCGAATGCAAGCAGGTTACTCGGGGTTTAACAGCCCTTTTAACAGCAAGCACCAGGCTGCTCCCCCTGCTTGTATTTCCCCGGACTGCAGCAGACTCAGCCGGCCTAATTTCTACACGCGAGCTTGCGACTTGAAAATATTTTTTTTTTTACATCTAGATGACTGCCTTGGTTTCCACAGAGGCAGGAGCAAAGCAGCTCGGCCACCAAACAGGATAAATCTCAGCCTGCCTTCCTTCTCCCTGAAGGCCTGCGCGGGTTCTGACCCAGGCTCGGGAACCCGCCAGCGCTGAGGCGGGAGCGGCTGGGGGCGCTCTGGACAGGGCAGGATACTCGGAAACTGCTGGAAGCAGACTGAGGGTGCTTTCCCCGGGGCACCAGCGCTCCCACGGCCACCTGCACCACACTCCGGTCCCCAGCAGCTCCGAGCCTCCAGCCCC
>VWZW01000904.1:1128016-1161523 GCA_013397115.1 Edolisoma coerulescens | reverse complement strand
AAAAAAAAAAGAGAAAAGAAAACGGTGGTTATCTATCACCCTAGTAAAAGGCCCTCTTTGATTTGAGTAAGCGGCGGTGTTGTGCGTGCCTGGCTGCCCTGCCTTGCGATCTGGTGCTTTGAGGGCAGCAAGAGAGCAGTGACCGAGGTCAAACGGAGGAGTCCGAGGGGAGCTGGTGTTCCTCTGCCCCTGCTGCCGCCTCTTGTGTGCCGGAGGAATCGGTAAACGATTCCCACTCGGGCCCCTCGATGGAAACGCCGAAGGTGCCGGGAGTTCTGCCCCAGGCCGTGGCCCGGCGAGCGCACGTGTGCAGGGATGTGTGAGCTCCGGCGCACCGAGCACTGCTGCAGGAGGGGATATTTGTAGGAGGAAGTTCACAGAATCATTATCATCATCCCGTGACAAAAGCTTTTTATAACAGATCTCCAGACTTGCAACTTTGCAGTTCAATTAGGACTAGTAATTCGAGCATGGAGCTGCCTTAGCTGGTTTATTAATGCTTCTGTCTATGTGATTTGCTTATATTAGAAAACTGTTTTTGAAATCAGATTATCTGTTTCTTGTTTCCTTAATAACAAGGACAGATTTGCATTTATCTGGCTTAGATGCTTGTAGGAAGATGATCTTTTCCTTTGCTGAAGTTGAATTAAACCTGGAATGTTTCACTGTAGAAAGTTATGCCACCAGTTCATGACTCATAGTTTAAAAAAAATGCAGTGATAGGTGACTAGGTGAATTTCACCGTGTACTTTCTTTTGTGAGTTCTCTTTAGCAGATGTATTTGCATAAGCTAGAACTTCTCTCTTTGAAGGGACAGAAATGGCTGAGTGAATTCTGTCTCCTGAATGTATTCTGCCAGAGATCACCTAAAAGGTGAAGCCAGAATATGCTGATTTCGGTTTAATGGTCTCATTCTGTCTAGAGGAGATTTTTTGCCTTGAGAGTGACTAACATTCAAGGAGCTTTTTCCATCCTTATTTTCTTACTCTACCCCAGCAGCAGCTGCTACTGTAGGTCACCGTAACATGCTGTGACAGCCACGGATCGCCTTGGAAGTCAGTTGATCAATGCTGACGAAGTGCTGTTTGTGTATGGGCATACTGAAGAGACAGAGCCAATCTAACACCTACATCTGGTGGTGGAAACCAATTATGATCACTCCAGAAGAAAAGGATTGGGTCCTCATGCTAGAGGAAACCATTAGGATGGGGTAGTGGTGCAGTGGATAGGGCACTGGGTTGTAGTGTGGCAATTCAGTCCTGATCTCTGCTTGAGTAACCTGGAAGATTTTACTTCTGTCAGCTCCACCCACCTGCAGAATAGAGGTAATGAAACCGGCCTTGATTGTGTGGGCCTGATAAAGTGTCGGTGATGCTGAGCAGTCTGTATACCATGTGCTGTAGAGTTTCTGCATCATTGACCTGTTTTTCTCTCACGTTGAGTCTTGAGAGAGCATATGCAGCTTCGCATTCAAGTTAACCACTCGCAGCAAATCTATTTTTTGTTTCATTCTAACTTGGGTGTCTGAGGTCTTACTCCCTCCAGTCTTTAGTAGATTAAGAAAAGTCTTTAGTTGGGTGGATTTTGTTACAGAGATGCTTGTCATCTCTCATCAAGTCATCTCTCAATCTCCTTGACTAGGTAGAAGGAAGGATTATGAGGTTTTATGTACAAAGTCTCAAGCAATATTGTTTCAGAAGTACAAAGCCATGAGAGAAAGCAATTTCTTTCTATCTTTTAATGTCTTTTTTTTTTTTTTGCATTCTCAGAGTGCTTGAGTTGTTAACCAGAGAGATTTAGCTGTTGTTCTCTAGTCTGTTGCTAAAGAGATAAATGAATGATAGACTAAGATCCTCATGAGCAAGAATGATGCATTACCAGTGCATCAAGTGCTGGTCCTAAAATCAGTGTAACTGTGCTGAGCCTAGTTGAGACAGTCCTGCGTGATGTGATCCTATAAAAGATATGTTTGAGTGCCTGCTGTGCAAGAAGTTTGAACAGTTGGTTTAGGAGTTTCTATAAGAACTCAAAGAAAACATAGCTGATTGCGGGGATCCCTGCAGAAGTTCTGGAGGTCTGGTACCAGCAGGGGTTAGGGTAGGAGCTTTGACACAAGTCTCTCTGGAGAACTGTAGCAGGAGTGGCATAACTCTATCTAGCTTTAGGCACAGACCCTATTTTATGTGATGTTATGGAATCATGTTTTGACCGAGGAGGGAGAGCATCCATCTTGCCTTAACTTCCTTTTTTACCTGGTCTAACTGGAATCCTTTCCCACCGCCGCTGATTTGCAAAGAGCGGGGAGATGATTTAGCCGTGACAACAGGAGAGTCATAAATGGTCAACAGGAGCGCTGATTTCTTTGCTTTTTGTTGTAGGCACAGTGAGCTGCACTTTGTTCCTGGCAGTTAACGGTTTATATTCGGCCAGTGATGATGTGATAGAGCTCACACCAACTAACTTCAACAAGGAGGTCATTCAGAGTGAGAGCCTGTGGCTCGTGGAGTTCTATGCCCCATGGTAAGAACTGCAGCTGTGTACTTGCTTGCTCTTATCACAGAGGAGTAGCACAGGAGTCTGCTGCTGATCAGCTCAAGGTTTCATTCAGCTGTTGGCAGCACAGTCGTCAGTTTGATGGCCTCATGACTAGCGAAATAGCTGTCCTTGGGATTCCTGTTCTAAATATTTTCATGAGGGAAAAAGGCAGGAATTGGCATTTCAAGTTGGCAAATGGGGTCTGGTAGCAAAACCTTATATGCCATTTTTCTACTTCAATTTTTTCTGGTTAAATTAGTATTAAAAATGGCTGATTAAAGTGCAGTAGGTAAATGAGAAGGTCCCTCACTTCTGTGTTTCTGAGCCGAATTCTGATGTGAAAGCAGAGATGTGAATTCACACTTAAAATTTCCATCGAAAAATACTGGCTTTGTGCATCTTAATTTAGCATCTCTCTTTGTCTCCTGTTCTGCTCGGGTCCAGAGTATGGAGTCTACTCCATTTAAATTCTAGTGATATATATATTCCATCTTTGTACAAATCTTCTGTGCTATTGCCATCCAAAGCTCCACATTCTGCAGAAAGTGGCCTTTTGTTGTAACAGCTTGACTGTATCTGGACTGAGAGGTTTAGGGGAAGCCTTGCTGTGTCTCTTCTAGTGTTGCTGCAGTCTATATAATGTGGGGGTTTTTCTTCAGAAGCTTGAGTGATGATGTGATCTTGTGGCATAGCCTCTTCTCTTCATGAGTAAATCCTCAGTCTCCTACACTTTGCTGTGAGTGACTGTGAAGTAGTTGTCAGATCTGAATGACATTTACTGTTTTTTGTTGGTTTTGTTTTTTTTTCCTAAAAGGTGTGGTCATTGTCAAAGGCTAACCCCTGAGTGGAAGAAAGCAGCAACAGCTTTAAAAGTAAGTTTAGCCTTTCAAATGTGCTTGTGGAAGTGGATTGAAGAGAGTTTGGCTGTTTAGCATCTGGATTGGGAACATGGAGGGGTTTGGTCCTTGAAACCACTATCACTTTAATCATACTTGTCTAGCCAGAAAAGTGTTATTCAGGCACTTGAAAACTCAGGATTTTTGTTTGGTTTGGTTTGTTATATCCTTTTTAAAAGAAGCCATTGAATTGTAGAGGAAGAAAGTCAGTTCTGTCCCTGTGAATTCCCATTACTATTCTCTAGGACTGAAAACAGCTTTGTAAGTCATTGGTGTTGACTGTTCTTTTAATTACAGAAAAATTAGTCATGTCCTGATTAGCTGAACTCTTGCCTGTGTCAAATATACCTATTCTCCTTCTTAGAAAACCAAACAAAAAAACCCAACTAAATAATAGCTGAAACAATTTAGAATTTATTTTGTCATGCTGAAGAAAGAAGTGGATATTTATAGTGTTCTATAGTTTAATGCTTGTGGGGTAAAATACCTTTCTTCTGTTGACTGTTCTTTTGCAGTCCTAGTAACTGTCCCTCTCTCTTCCTCCCTTCCCTTGTGCCCCCAGCAGAGAGTATAAAAGGTGTTAAATCACTGTAGAAGTCTTAGGTGTCATTTTTTGTTTTGTTTCTGCAGGGTGTAGTGAAAGTGGGTGCAGTAGATGCAGATAAACATCAGTCCTTGGGTGGACAGTACGGAGTCAGAGGGTTTCCAACTATCAAGATATTTGGAGCCAACAAAAACAAAGCAGAGGATTATCAGGGTAAACATGATTATCTTTTAAATGTCGCATGCCTAAAATCTTCCCTGAATGCAGTAATTATGGTAGCTGTTAGTGATGGGTTGTGTGGTGTTTCCTTCCTATCTAGTTCTTGCAGTAACTGAGTGACAGATGTGTGGGAGTGGTTTGACCAAATTGTGTATGTCTTAGCATTGTCTAACAGTCCCACCTGCAGTTCATAGTTGTTGGAGCTTGATAGGCAATTTCAAGGAATTATTCCTTTCTTCCTGTTTATTTGGAGCTTGCCATAGAGTTGCCTCTCATCAGAAAAGCCAGGTAATGAAAAGGTGTAGTGAAGTCAGTCCTGCTGCTTGTATTTAAGTCAGATGCCCCACCACTAGTAGTGTATCACTCATAGCCCAGTCCTGCTTTTCCTGAAAGATCATTAGGGTGAGGGAGGATTAAGTTTGTAATTAAGTTAGGAGCATACCTTAAACTGGCCTTTTGATGGTTTGATCACTTATTTTGCTGCACTGCAGGTGGCAGGACGAGTGACGCTATTGTCGATGCTGCTCTGAGTGCTCTTCGGTCCCTGGTGAAAGCACGTCTTAGTGGCAGAAGTGGAGGATACAGTTCTGGAAAACAGGTATTTGAGGGAATATGTGTTTGTTTTTCAACTGGAGACTGTCTTGTACAGGAGATCAAAGCTTCCGACTCAGTCATAGAATTGGAAGGGATGTCTGGAGTTTTATCTAGTCCAGGCACCCTGCCCAGTGCAGGGCCAGCTGGAGCAGATTGCTCAGGGCCGTGTTCCTTAAAGTTGTGTCTCCAAGAACTGAGACTCCAAATGGACTGCATTCTCCGGGCAACCTGTTGCAGTGTTTGACCATGCTCACAGTAGAAATCCTTTCTCTTATGTTTTAGGTTATAGAATCATAGTATGATATTTCTTGTGTTTCAACTTCATCCCTTTTGTCTCTTGTTGCAGAGAAGGGCCTGCCTTTGTTTTCTTTACTCTCCTTCACCCTCTCATCACATGTCAGATGCTTAAAGCCCTTGATCAGCTCTGACCGTTGGCTGGACTTCCTCCAGTGTGTGCATGCCTGTTCTATGGGGGAGCCCAGAACTAGACGCAGCACTCCAGGCGTTTCACATTATGCTGAGCAGAGGAAAAGATTCCCTCCTCAGATGTGCTGGCAACTCTCTGCCTAGTGCAGCTCAGGAGGCTGTCGGCCACCTTTGCCACAGGATTACAGTGCTGGCTCATGTTCAGCTTGTCCACCAGGACACTCATGATCCTCTTTGAAGATTTGCTTTCCGGCTAGTCAGTTCTCAGTGTGCTAGTGTATGGGGCTGTTACTCCCCAGATGCATCTCCATTTGAACTTTGGGGTTCCTGTTAGCCCTATTCTCCAGGTGGTTCAGGTACCATTTGCCTAGTCCTAGTCTAAATAAGCCAGCTTAAGGTTTTTTAATTTGGTAGTGTTTTTCTGAAGTTGGCTTGCTGGATTTCTCCCTGAAGGTAAATTGAAAAGCTTCTGGGTCCTACTACTGTTTCTAAATCATGGTGCAGGGTACACTCTGACATCCACAGGGTGGCCAGATAGAAGACCTGGGTGGACTTTACCTTGTAGTGTGTATTGTGCTCCTACATGTTTGTTTTGCCTGGAAACCAGGACTTGGTTCCAGATGGAGGTGGGGGTTGGAGAGCACTTTGTTCATGGACAGATCAGAGCATGAAGAACTGAGAAAGTGTTCCCACATCTTCTTAGTAGTCAGTTTGACACAGTTTCTCCTATTTCAAGAGAAGGTTCATCTGCTGTGTTTTGAAAGTGCTATGGGGAGTAGGCTGTGTGTACTGTCAGTTTTAAAAAGGGAAAGTTTATGACCTAACAGTGCCTGTTTTGTATCTTGCTCAAATAAAGATCATTTGGTACAATGTGACACACAGGAGTTGGCCTGTGTGGGAGATCAGTTTTGGTTACTTCTTACATGAGGGTCTGTTTGTTTCTTACAGAGCCGGGAGAGTGGAGGTGGAGATAAGAAGGATGTGATTGAGCTGACTGATGACAGCTTTGATAAGAATGTCATAAATAGTGACGATGTGTGGATGGTGGAGTTTTATGCCCCATGGTGTGGGCACTGCAAAAAGTAAATGAGTTTTTCCTTTAACAATTCAGTTCCTGTTAGTGCTTGTTTTGTGTAATACCCTTAATCCCCTAAAAAAGACCTTGCATTTCTGGTGTACCAGAAATGAGGTTTTTTGTGAGGTGATCTAACAAAAATGTGTGGGCTTCTGCTCAGGGCCCCTTGGTGCTGCTCTGGCTGCACTCCTTAGCAGTAAAATTCCCAGTTATCAGTAGAAATAAGATCTGGAAGTTATATTAAACTTTTCATTCCTTCAGATGCAGGACATCAGTCTTGTTTGGATAACCGTCTTAGCTGTCATTCTCAGCAAGAGACTTTTTTTCTTGAGTAAAATATGCTACATAATGTTGAAGTGTGGTGTACTTTTGCTAGCCTTGAGAGAGCTTAGGGCACTCTGTTTTTCAGCCTGGAGCCAGAATGGGCAGCTGCTGCCACTGAGGTGAAGGAACAAACAAAAGGAAAAGTAAAGCTGGCTGCGGTAGATGCAACAGTCAATCAGATGCTGGCAAGCCGATACGGGGTGAGTGTGCTCTGCAGTGGTTACACTTTCCTTTCCATCTCTACCAAGTCAGATTTCTCTTCAATCCTTACTGAACTGTTCCTTAATCTGGTACTACTTATATGTTTTGTGCTAAAAATAAGTGACACATTCAATTTTTTCCCACAAATAATTAATGAATGTCAGTAACAATATAAATCAGTGGAGAGAGAGGAAAATAATTAATTTGGATGTTGCTGTTTATTTCCATAAGACCTTGTATACCTTTATCATGTGGAGTGAGAGGTCTCTCTCCTCAGACTGTAGGCTGGTTGGACATCTCTGGTACCCTTGGAGCCAGTTTTCAGGGATCACTCCGACAGTATCAGCTGCCCAGATCAGGTGTGTTGCTTGCCAAAAGAGAACGGATACTCTTGGATTTTTAGTACAGTCCATGGAGCTTACAGTGTGCTGCGTAGTTTCCCTCTGAGTGCACATGGCTGACAATCGAGAGGAACACTGAGCAAGATTTACTGGAAGTGTAGCAGAAGAAACTTAAGATCCACTTGTTGCCATGTAGGCACAGTGTTGTTCCCTCACAGACAAATCAGGAAATGATTGTCTAATAAATATGAAGGGTAAAGATAGTCCTCAGGGTGCTTAAACCTGCAGTGCTTGGTGCATCTACATTGAGATGAAACCATTGCTGATTCATCTGGCCAAAACTCCAAAGCAGCATTATAGCATACATTAACCTCGTTTTGAAGTGTTGCAAAGGTCAGAAGCTACAAAATTCAAGTTCAGTCAGAACACGTGAGAGCTGATACACAAAGATCTTGAATCTCTTCCCTTGCTCTTAATCTAGAACACATCAGACAAGCAGATAATTTCCACCATAAACATTCAGGTTTAATTGAGCTGATGGCTTAAACTTGTCTTGCAGATTCGTGGATTTCCCACCATTAAAATCTTCCAGAAAGGAGAAGACCCTGTTGATTATGATGGTGGGAGAACTAGATCTGATATCATTGCTCGTGCTCTGGATCTGTTTTCTGATAATGCACCACCACCTGAGCTCCTGGAGGTACCTCTACGTCATTTTCTCAAATTGCTTTTCCGCCATACTCTTGGCAGCAGTTTTTACAGGTCTATATGAACTCTAAATGCCCTAAGTGTGGTGTTTGTACACTGTTTTGCCCCAGAAAGTAAAAGATGGCAAGTCTTAAATAACAAAAAGCTGAATGTTCATTTCTGCTGTCAATTTGTTGTTGTCTGGAGAATGATCAGAACTGATACAGTGAAGGCATTGACAGGATGGTGCCAGGGCGTCTGAATCTGCTCTTGAGGAATGAGTGACAAAGTTGGGTTCTGTGCCCCACCTCTTTTCTTCCAATAAGAGGGCATGGTCTTGTCATTTGTAAAGTGTTCATTAGGAGATGAATGATGAGTAGTTTTGCTTGTTGTCCAAAAAACTCCACTCTCTGTAAGGCGACTTCTTTTTTCAGCTTGCTGTTGGTAGATTTGAAATGGTGATCACTTGTCTTTAAAGTGAGGTAGCACGCAAGACAGTCCATTGGGATGCAGGAAGGAAAAAACAAAAAAAAACATTTGTACTATTAATAAACCTAAAGATATTTTTTAATGGTGCTTATTTCATCTTTCTCATCCTTCTAAGTTTTTTATTTTGTATGCTTTCTAATATTAATACAGCAATGCATGTTGATGTATGTGTATATGCATATAATTGATTTATATATATAAGGGGCTGCATGCTTAGAAATTTATTTACTGGTGGGATGCACAATCAAAGGTTGGAGACCACTGGTGCAGGTCACTGGATCAATTCCTTTTTGAGACAGATCGTACAAAACCGGTGTTGCTGTTACTGTTGCTTGAACATCCTCATTCACAACAAAGGCTGCCTCTGCTGGCTCCCCTTGTGCTCACAGGCATTCACATCGGCCTGGGGCTGCTCATCCCAGCCCTGGGCAAGGACAGTGATTTTGAGCAAGAAGTGACATCTGACTGTGCTTTCTGTAAGCCTTATTTAGTACTGCTTAGTTTCCTCTTGCTGCAAGGCTCAACAGAAGACTTTGTGAACTCTTTGTAAATTACTCTTGTGCTGGGGGACCAGTGTAGTAGGAAAGACTTGTGAGCTCTTTTGTCAAGTTGTTTCAGTGCTTACTACCTTGTAGGATGGAGTTATTAGGCTGTTGGAGGGAAATGGAGTCACAACTGAAGAACCAAGTCTTATTGTCATTGACTTTCTGCTGCTTTCTTCTAGATAATTAGTGAGGATGTCCTGAAGAGTACCTGTGATGCTCATCAGCTCTGCATCATTTCTGTCCTGCCTCATATTCTTGACACAGGTACACATACAAGCAAGCAGACTTCTGTATGAATTTGTTAATTAGAGCATGTAGTTGTGGTTTTTTAACTTGTCCAATTCTGTCTAACAAACAGGAGCTTCAGGGAGAAATTCTTACCTGGATGTCATGTTAAAAATGGCTGAAAAATACAAAAAGAAAATGTGGGGGTAAGTGTCATTGTCCACTGGTTGTCTTGGAAAAGATGCGAGCATTTCTGGGAGTAACAGGATAAAACTTGTATGATACCTGATTAGCTACAGAAAAGAGTTGTTCCTCATCAGGGTAGCATAACTTGGTATTTCACTAATTACTGGGGAAGGGAATGCTGTGACCTTAAAATAAACCATTTTTTTAAATTTTCATCCACCTCTCAAATTCTGCATTTACAAGTGATATTCTAAGCATTAATGAGATTAAGCATCTTTTACTCTTGTCCTGAATACTAAAGTATTTTAGGGAGGTTTCTTTTACCATCTGCTGCTGGTCGGTGAGTCTGCCAGTGTGACTGTTGAATTCTCAAAAAGGAAAACTAAATTGCAGTTTATTAACAAGTTTCATGCTCTCAAAGAAACAGGCCAGCAGGCTATGCCTTTCCTCCTACTTCTCTCAGGTGCAGATTAGGATCTCTGGGACTTCTCAGGAGAGCTGTACTGTCACACTGACTGCTGTGAAAGGGAGGAAAATGGCATGAAAGCCTGGAGGAAAATGCTGAGATTGGCTCATTTCAGAGGTTCCTCAGAGGACTTGCTAAGCATTAGAGGAACTGAGTCCTGACTAGTGAGGAACAAGTAGTGAGTATCCTTAGCTAGGAATCCTCCATAGCAATATTTGGGCAGAACTTGGTAATCTTTAGATCTGTGACTTGAGTAATTTTAAGCCTTCTTTAATAGAGGCTCAAGTGTAGCAGTTTGTTCAGGATGGTAACATAGTTCTTTCCCTGCGCTGTGTTTAGTAGCTGTTCTCACCCAGCTTTCAGTGGCTGTGTGGGTGGGACTGGCCTAGAGATGCTGCTGAGATGGGGCTTGCTTTTGTTGCAAGGTTCAAGATCAGGACCCTCCTTTTCCCTGCTGACTTTGAAAGTGTCATGGGCAATACAGAGCCCTGCTGAGCTCTGAAGGATTGCAGGATATGTGTGATTTGAAAATAATTGTAGTGCCTATCCTGATTATTAATATTCTATTTCATCTTTTCCTCAAGGTGGCTGTGGACAGAAGCAGGTGCTCAGTCAGATCTTGAGAGCTCTCTGGGGATTGGAGGCTTTGGGTATCCAGCAATGGCAGCTATTAATGCTCGGAAGATGAAATTTGCCCTCCTGAAAGGATCATTCAGTGAGCAAGGGATTAATGAGTTTCTCAGGTGTGAAATCTTCAAGTGATTTAAATCTTCCTGTAACTGGGGCTGTGACTCTTTGAACCACAAACAGACTCTCCTGGATCAGACAAGACTTGCACAGTTAAGAGAACTAAGATGATGAGAATTCAGTGGAGTAAGGGAGTGGTTTCACTGGGGATTGCAATAAAAGCAGTCATTACCTTTTTGTGGTGTGCAGAATTAAGTTGGCTATTTGGAGTTAAGATAAGTAGTTTTAGTACAACTGTTGAAAACAGAAGTGGGCTTTGATGTTGAAAAATTCTGTTTCTCTGGTAACTTAAAAAATAACTTAGTAATGAATTTCATTTAATTCAAGTGGTGCATTCTGACTAGTCATTAGTAATTGGAAAGTTCCCAGTTTGGGAATCTAAATGGGTGCTGTTGAAGTTCCTGAGCTTCTGTATATTGCTGTTCATCTTTCTGATTCAGTCTGGTCCTGTCTTCCCCCTGCCACCTTTCCATTCTCCTGGCACTTCATAAATTGATTGAGGAAACAATCCATCCAAAAAGTCAGTAGCTCACTGCTCAGCGCAAGTTCCCTGAAACTGCCTCTTGTGTAGCTGGGCAAGAGCCAGTGCTGAGAAGAATGGAATAGGGAAAGGAAATAGAGAGGATGACAGAAGGTGGCAGCAGCACTGAAACAGAGCAGCTAAACTTAAAGTGTTACTTTAGTGTGGTCAAAGTGAATTGGGCACTGTGCTTCCAGGTAAAGCACCAGCTGCCCTAAGTTGTGCAAGAGCCTTTGAGACCTTACTTTAGTAGTGTTACTTCCGTGTCTGTCCTTGGAGAATGGCAGAGAACAGCCAGAATTGCAAAAGCAAATGCAACAGCCTCTCCCCACGTTGCCATAAGAAGCACATTAATTGAATGCAGTTCCTGCTGGACTAATGGAATCAGTACTATATTCTTACCTGTGAAAGTGATCAGACTTCCTTCTTAATGCCAAAAAAAGAAACATTCTTAGGCCATCAAGTAAAATTCAGGACTCAGATGCAAGAAGAGAAATACCAGGCAGTTTGTACTTATGCATGTGAGAGAAGTGTCTGCTTTTGTCAGACATGGCAAATTTTCTTAGTCTATAAAATCCATATTAGTGAAGCCTCTCCTGGGTGAGGTTGGATGGTGCTTCCAGGACACAACAGCCAATTTAACAGCATATATTGCATCAGGTAATTGGTTTGGTATTGTCTTATCACACAGCCTACTTGCTAGAATAATCTCTTACTTGACACTTCAGCTCAGCTGTGCTGCCTAGAGAAAGCAGAATAATCACTGCTGGTGTGGCTGGCCATTCACTCAGCCTGCTGTAGGCAGCTTGTGCAGTCTAATAGGCTGTCTCAGCAGTGATGACTACAAGTAAGGAAATTGGCACTGTGAAGAGCATAAAAATTGTGAACTCCACTTAGAGAGGAATGCTAATTCAGTCTTATTTGCCTCTGAAAGATGCAAAGGGAGTAGCTCCTCAGGATTTTAATGCTGGGTTTTTTGAGCAAGTCTAACTAGCAAGTGCAGGATGGAGTGTCTCAAACAGAAGCTGGTTACCTTGTACCCTTTGGAACCCATGGAGGCTAATTCTCCACTAACAAAGATCAGTGGTGTTTTCAGTTTACACTTGCAGGTGACTTCCAGAGCTAGAATTACAGGCTCCCCCTGGAGATGCCTTAAGTGATAAACTGTTAAAGAGGCTGCACTTATCTGTGATTTTTACGCTGCTGAAATATGAAATAATGTATCTCAAAGATGTCTTTGCATCCAATTGTAAATTTTCAATGCTGCTTTAAGGGCTCTGTCATTTTCTGCTTCTTGAAGTTTTTGCATCCAGACAGTTTAGATTTATTTAAAGAGATGAATTCTTAAAGCTGTCTTCCTTTTATCTGAAGCAGGTTTTGTTCCAGGTGGAGAGAGGTTGGAGGAATTTCTTAAATTTAACTTTTACTTGTTTTTTCTCAGGGAACTCTCCGTTGGTCGTGGCTCTACAGCACCAGTGGGTGGTGGAGCTTTCCCCAAAATTCATTCAGTTGAACCTTGGGATGGCAAAGATGGTGAGGTAAGAGGCGCTCCATTTCTGAAAGTGCTGAGGAATTGCTGGGTTCAGAAGTGACAAGATAGAGTAACTAATACCTGTTAGTGTGAAAGTTCTTGTTTGTACAAGATTGTGGCAAGTTGTGTTGATGGTTTCCCATTATCTAAATACTGCCAGCAGACCAAATGGCACATTGATCGTCTGACATTGTGGACCAGATGTTCCTGCCTAACTGTTAGGATGAAAGCTGGATCCCTTGAGGCAGAAATGTATTACCAGTGCTGACTAAGGGAGGTGGTAGTGCATGCATTCAAGACCCCAGTGTTGTGGAGACTTGGGTTCTGCAATATGCTGACCTTGCCATCAAGGTCTTAATGCCAGAAAGCTTGTCAGGTAAAGCCTGTGTAATAAACAACACAGTGACTGAGTCTACCTTCTTTGGGTTCAACATTGCTGTAAAAAACAAAGTTACTGCAGTCCTTTGATCTACTTCAGACAGATAAAAGCACGCAACATGGTAGTAGTTTTGTTACGTAGTTTATTTGTATAGCCTTCATCTGGAGTATTTTGATTAGTAAAAAACAATGTCCTAGTCTAAACTCTGATCACTTGTCCTGTGCTTAGTGCACTTGGAGCTTTATGAATAAAAGAGATCACAGGAAAGAGCTTTACTCTCAGGATGAAATAAGAATCTTTCCAATTCAGGGATCTCCTGGCATTAAGCGCTTCTAAACATGTACTCAAAACCTTCCCTTGTTCACAGCTTCCAGTTGAAGATGACATTGATCTCAGTGATGTGGATCTGGATGACTGGAATAAAGATGAGCTGTGAGATCTTCAGGAAACTTCTTTTCTTGGGAGAGTCTGTGCAGCAGTTTGCAGCCTGGATCACAATCAGACAGATTTTTCAGTGGCCTTTTTATGGAGAAGTAGCACATGACACACTGTGCTGTTGGATGCACTGCAGCAGTGGACTGTACGCATCTCAAGAAAACATTGCAGAAATTCTATGAATTGTCATAACCAGTAAACTTGATTGTATTCTGTGTAACAAATATTTTGAGGCAACATGGATATTTCTTTGGAACATCTTGGTTTTTATTTTGTTGATGTGCTGTTTGAGTGTTACTGGAGGCTGTTAGTGTAACCAATTTTAACTGTAATTTTTTTCATGGAGGTGGAACCTGCTCAGCTTCTATTTCAATTAAAGAATAAAATATTTTTTGACACACAGTGTTAGTCTTGTATAGAGTAAGAAAGGTGCACATAATACAAGCAGTCCCATTTTGGATGACTCTTTGAACTGTAGAATAGAGAGGCTTGTGCAGAGGGGAGTCCTAAACCACCTCCTTGCTGTGAGCTCTTGACAGTTTGGCCTAAAGCCTGATAAGATGGACAATCTTAGTTTAAATGCTCTTCAGTCTTCCTTTTCCTATTCCTTCTCAGGGGCTTTCTCTTTCTTTGTGCCAGACTTCATAAGATCATTAATACAATGGAAGTGGGGTTGCTGCTGCAATGAGAGATGCTGGAAGCTGTTGGTCTTTCCCCTGGATTAGTGATGAAGCTAATCCGTGGTTTAGGGCGTAAGGATTTCCAGGTGCTAACAGAAAACCACCCTGGTGCTGTCTCCAGCAAATTGGGTAATATTTCTTCACTTCCCATCTGGCATTGTTTTGATCTGAATTGCTATTTCCTTGGAAGGGGAATCAGGACTGGGAATAGGGATGTTTACTGCTGCTTTTTTAATGAAAGTACTATTATTTTATTGCTCTCCATGTCTTGTATATCGGTGTCTAGTGAAGTGACCCTGATGTGATCAGCTTGTTTATAAATAAGGAATGAAAGAGCTGAAAGATTCCCCTTCTTTCAAGGAAATAACATAATGAGGATATTTGTCATCTTGTGTCTGTAAGAGATTGCCCGTAGCTCATCCCCGTGAAAGGCAGTGTCGGAACCACTGGCAGCCAGCAGTAACTGCTGATTCCGTGCAGGAGATGTGCTCCAGCTCTTAAGTCATCCCAGCAGATGAGCTCTAAGGGAACTGTTCTAACTGAAATATCTTTGCAAAAACTAAACTCATGAGTACTTGGGACTGTAAGTCATATTATGATAAGTTCCACAGCACTTTTGAGGATCTTTCTTCTTAAGTTTTTGGGTTTTTTGTTAAATTAAAGGAACTTAGGGCTTTGCTCTGATGCTTTCTACTTTTTCTGTTTGGATTTTTTTCAAGTTTGCTTTGTTAGAAAAAGAGGACTGTATACACCTAGTAGATCCATTAGCCACCACACTTTAAAATTTGTTTTATTTCAAGTCCAGTAGATATTCCATCTTTGTAATTTACCAAAAAAAAAATAAATACTACCATAGTACCTCTGCCTCTGAAATATGTTTTTGTAAAACTACGAATAAGAGATACTTATGTTGTAGTCACTGTAAAAATTACTAGAAGTGGTAGGAAGATCATCCTGCTACAGCATCTGCATTTTAATTCGACTTCCAGCAGCTAAAGATTGTTTTACGGTAACATTAGAGTCTTGAAAAGTAATAGATGAAGCTTGAGCAATTCTTCTTTAACTGCAGTCAAGAAGACTGAGGTCAATCTTGAAATAGACATAAGGATAGTATTCTTGATTACCCAGTTGTAGCCCAGGGATGTCCATGCCAGGCTGCAAAAGGAAGTAATGGCTTTAGTACCAGTAAACCTGTTCCAAGCTACAGGGGATTGCTTTTGTGCTCCTCTCCCACAGGTGCAATAGAACTCTGTATTTGCCATGCCTAAGGTGGGGAATTCACCACTGAGAACCTGCTCTGCTTTTTGTTTCAGGTTGCCTAATGTAACTGGCACTGAGAATTCATGCTTGTGCTATGTTACGAACATGTAGCATTTTTGTGTGCTTCAGCTTTAGAGCAGCTCATCTCTGTCCTCCCTTCACGCAGTGGGACTCGTGCTTGCCGATTTTAGGCTGTTTTGAAGGCCTGCTAGCTCATTTATTGCTTTAGCCTAAATTGTTTTGAATTGTAATTCAAGATATGGGGAGGACAAAGCAAGTACTGCTGCTTGCTGCAGGCCTAGGTTATTTATGAATGACAGCCTTTTACAGGGGACAGAGGTGTCACAGTCCTAGGATTTAGTTCTAAATTAATTTTTCTTACTTGTGTTGATCTGAATGTTTATTGTAGATTTTAAGCTTTTTATGTAGAGGAACAGCCATAATTGAGCAGACCTATTTTGTTCTGGTAGCTGTAAACATCACATGCTTCAACAGAAAACGTAAGCAATCTCTATGCATCTGCCTCATAATCTGAGCCTACCCTAATCCAGTCTGTGACCACCTGGGATCCAAGCTGCATCCAGGGCTCCTAGCATTGCAAGATGTGAGGAGATGCATGCTCTAACCCCAGGACAGTGGAAGTGTTCATTTGGCTAAGCTGAGAGGAGCTACAGCATGTGCACTTGCAGTCCAAATACATACATCCATTATACTTGCTGCTGCAACTTCATCCAGGTGTTTGAAGACCACGTTCAGGACATCTCTCAGGCGCTTTACAGACTTCCTATTTGGCTGCAGCAGCATTGCTTGGAAATTCACAGGGAGGCCATACCTCGGAACACAACATACATGATCATCTGCTGGGAAGGGGCATGGCTGGCTGCTCCTGCCCTTCTCCCTCCTCAGCCTCCAGGCATGCCAGCTGGTGGTCTGTTGCAGAAACTGCTGCCTCCTTATTGGAAAGCATTTTCTTTTTGAAGCCAAACATCAACTAAACAGTGTCCTTCTGTTTTCCCCTTCCCTGTAAGTGCCCCCAAAGAATCGTTTTTCATCAGATTCATATGTCACCTTTTTGGTGGACAACTATATTGTCTCCTGTGAGTTCCTGGAGTGAAGTGTGTAAGGCACACACCCTGAGCAAGACAAAACAAGGTGTGTAAGGGTTCCTCCCACAAAGGAACTGCACCAGGAAGAGAGCTGTACATTTTGACTCCCCCAGGAATCTATGCCTGCACTCTGTGTTTACCCACTTACCTCAGGACAGATTCAACAAAAACTCTCAAGGCTTTCACGTGAATCCAAGCCACAAATGCTTCACTGAAGTTCACCTTCAGCCAGCGCAGTAAGGGGCCCTGTGAGAACAGAACAGTGCTGTGATCCCCTCGCTGAGTGAAGCAGCTCCATAGCCAACACCGCCACGGAGGCCCTCGTGGGCTGCTGGGATAGTTCCCAGGAAGCCTGATAGTGGCTCCCAGTCTATCAGAAACTCAAGTGACCTTGGGCAAATCATGTTATTTATCCCATGCCTCAGTTTTATGGGCTAAATGGAGCTCACTGGAGACTGTTGGAACCATAAAGCCTTCTCTGAGAGAGATGCTTAGGCAAACGCTGGTAGCAAAGGCCGCCACTAGGCAGGCCATCAACTCAAGGGGTGCTACTTACATATTGTTGTTTCTTGTCGGAAGCTAATTTCATCAGCTCTTCCTTTTCACATTTCAGTTCCTTCTCATCATAATAAAATTCTCGAACCATGAACCTACAATTGAATGGCATTTGCTCTCACAAGCCATAGTCCAGGAAATATGCACGCTCATTTCTTTTTCCCCGGAGAAGCAGGCATGGGAAGTTGCTAGCCATTTAACAAGTTAAAAGTATGTGGAGGGTGGGAGTTGAAGTCACCCTCAGAAAGCCAGCTTCCTGCTGTCAGCAGTATGAGAGCAGAAAGTACAATTCCAGGATCTGTAACTTGGAGCTTAAAGAATAGGATCACTGATTCTGCTACCACAGCTCCTTCCCACCCTGCCTTCTCAGTGGCTTTAGGACCAACAGCAACCCAAGCAGTCAAGAAGTCCTAAAAGCAGTGATGGATTCAGCACACTGCACACACAACAAGCCTCACCTTATCCTCATCTCGCTAGCCCGCCGTGCCCAGCAGTCAGTGCCTCTTACCTGTTCTCCCTGGCTTTAGCCTTGAAGTCATCCATCACTTTTCTAAAAAGGGTCACAGTGAAGAGTCCTCCCTCTGCATCCTCAGCAATCATTCTGTGGGAGAGATCACTGCTGTGATTTGACATGGCAAATCCCTCATGCCTTTTTTACCTACCTCACCTTCCCCTTTTGCAATTCTTTTCATTTTCATTTATGATGAAACATTTAGGAACAATACCCTGCTTTTTGAAAACTGCTGTGACTGAAACAGGGAACAATGACTTTACTTGCACTGGGTACTCTATCTCCAATGTAAAACTCCATTATTAGTTCCTGAACCCACTGTGGTACACACACATTCTGCCTGCCTGATTTTTCTGCGTTTCCTGGTAGCGTTCCCCCACCTTTACATGCACTTGTGTTTTTGAGACAGGCAGTAGCAAATAGCTTGTTTCTCTCTCTGTACTTTCCACTTTCTCCATTTCAGGTAATACTCAGATCTTGTGCCCTCGACTGGATCTCATGGTCTGTGTGAGCTGAGCAGTGGAATATTTAAGTCCCTAGGAAAGATTTTTCACCCCAGGTAAAAGGAGGATTTAATATGGCATTTGCTAGTGCAAATGACAGTATGCTGAATTATTCTATGCTACAACAGGAAGCAATTACAAGTGCAAATTTAGTGTTTGATCTTTTTATAAAGTACTTTCCATAAAACTCTATGTGATTGCCTGTGTCTGAACTATACCTCAATTAACGTAATAAACTGCATATTTTACACAAAAAGAAGCAACGGCCTGGTTGAATCTTTAAATAGACATAAGGAGGTTGAAAGTAGAAAGAAATAGATTACTGGAAAAGGAAACAAGGTAATTGTAAAGAAACTGACTTCTTTCATCTGTGCTTCCCTTCAACAAACTAATTTCTATTTGAATTGCAAATATGTTAATGTGGAGCCTATGCATTAGACTAGTAATTTCCTCCAGGATCCACCAATTTGAGGGGCTGAAACATGACAGGAATCTCTGAAACAAACAGGGAGCTGAATTTGGAATTTCACTTACTTGGTGGAGCGAGGCACTACCATATCTGAGAGTGATTCATAGGTCTTCTGCCACTGTATGTAGCTTGACCTTTGAGCAACACAAAAAAAAGCACAGTAAATAAATACTATATACTGGTAAGCAAATGTTGATATATGTAGTTAATTAAGCTAATAACTTAGGGTAGAAGGGTTGAGCTCTTTGTGCTGGGTTATGTCATTAAGATACCTTAAGCCTCTCCTATCCTTTCCTCTCCTAGTCACCAGCTGAGATGTTTCCCTCAATGCTATACCCTCAGTCTTCAGTTTGGATCTTGGCTTGAGGAAGGGTCAACATCAAGAAGCTGATGGTGGGAAGAACGTGGCGCACACACTTCCAGGCTGCCACACAGTGTCCCAAGCTCCAGGACCCCTGCACAAGCTGCCCTGATCCACAGGTAGGTGTGCTACATCTGCTATGTGCAATCCCAGAGCTGATCTGGTGCTAGACTGCACTAATGGTGAGTGTCGGCACTGAGAGAAAGGGAACAGGGGGATGGTAAGAGTTTGCAAAGAGAGAAGTCTGTTTTTAGGGTGAATAAACTCAGACAATAAACCCAACAAACTTACCTCAGATAGATTTTTGCAACCTGGTTTTCACAGACAGAAAAGTGATGGTGCTGTATGTGTGTGTTGGGACAGGGCTATACAGAGAAGAAAAGTTTTGTGTAGGGCTCTGAGGAGAACATAGTGTAACTTCACTGTTGGTGGCAGACATCCTACGTGCAGGCACTTACAAGGGCACAGCCAGTGGAGACCATCAGTGGGGCAGGTCTAATTCCTTTTAGAAACTGGCTATGCTGCAGTAAGAGTCTGTTTTTCTTTTAGCTCATACTATTCCTATCAGGAGACTGATTAAGAACCCACTTGTAACCATGAAAAACCCACGTCCCAATTGTCCTGCTCCAGTTTTGGCACAGTCTTTTGTCTCCTTCTTTTGTGCCAGCACCACTCTTGGCAGAAATTGTTCTTTCTTCTTTGCTAAGGGCTCCACCTGTGTCCCAGTCAGGGCACTCATGAGCTGCCCCAACGTGACCCGCTACCGCCCGGTTCCGGTGCTTAGGCCTGGGACTCAATGCCACACGGGGTGTGCACACATTGTTGCCTTACTTTGGCACCACGACGAGCAGCGTGATAAGATACTCAGAATTCAGAACAAAGTCTTCTTTGTGCACAATGTCTGCCAGGGTCCGGGTCAGCAGATTTCCCCTACGGTGAAGAAGACAAAGTAAAAATAACAGTAGCAGGAACTCAGCAGTGGAACATTGGAGGCATTGTGCTGTGGGTGGAGATGCTAATGGTATATACTAGGGTAAGAAGAAGGCCCAGAAGAAGGTGGCTAAAGGACACAGCTACACTTCTGAAATGGCTGTTTTGTTATTTTTACTGCAACTAAAATAATCAAAAAGTAACTAATACTAAGGACACTATATGGGTGGCTAGCACAAGGCTAGTTTATGCTCTTTATGTGAAATTACACCATTCTGCTGTTACGGTTCTTACAGTAAGGGTGTAAATGCTTGGGAAGTGCACATCTGTCCCCAGCCATTGCCACATCTTGTGGGAAGCACCTGCTCTCTCAGGAAGCCTGTTGAGCTGCTTGTGTGACCATGCTGCAGGCAGAGTGACCCTTGTTAGCTTGGACCTAAGCCATCACAGCAACCCTGGCATTCCTGGACTGCCATGGACAAGCACACTGAGACACCTCCTGCTGAACAGCAGTGAGAACAGCAGTCTTGTGCACAGGTGGGACCTGCAGGACATCTCCACAGACTAAACTCACCTGATCACATTAATTCCTAGGACACGTAGATGGCCAGGGCTGGCTGTGTATGGCTGGAAGGCACTAGGTGTGTATGAGAAGAGCAGTTGCCCTCCCTGTCACTGGGCAGGAGTGAAGAAGGACCTAAACTAGTAGTTTTTGGCTTGAGGTTCACTGGGCCAGTCTAAATATTAATTAACTGGCTGGTAACTTATTAGATGTTTGTTCGACCCAAGCTATCTGGCACTGGTGGACACCAGAGTTGTCAGCATTTAAAGATGGATAGAATGGTGAGAGGAAGATTGTCCCTGGCCATGAGGTCTCCATTCTTCTCCCTCCTCACACTGCTGGAGCCCTGGCCAGCAGGCTGCCTGTGCCCTGGGCCAAATCCTGAGCAGGAAACAGTGGCACATATGAGCATGTGTTGGGCGAGGGCTTGCACAGCATCATCTAAGTTGCTTTAAATTTACTACTTACTGGATTTTACCATTCTCCCCAGTGATATCCTAGAAAAAAACCCAGGTATCAGCACTGACATAGGCAAAGACCATAAGCAGATGAAGACAGGAGAGAGAACATTTGAGAAGCCCGAACAGTGCATTACCTGAACCAACAGAAGGAAAGAAAAATATAACTGGGATGGTGGTGAGGTACAGGATCAAGCAAGACAGAGCTGTTTCCTACGGGAGCTCTGCAAATGCTGTTCAGAATGTAAGGCACAGCTCCATGTGGCAAAGAAATCCACCAGTTGACACAGCTCATCTATTTTCTGACTCCCTGAAATCCCATCAGAGCAAAACAGTGCATTTGGTTTTGACTGTTTCCAAGACTGCCCGTCACACTGTCAATAAAATCCTGTTAGGAACTTCACTCTCCCTGAGCTGATTTTAAGACATGCTGATCACACCAGCTACCCCATCACCTGTTTTCACTGGGTCTCTAAATGCTCAGCATGTCCCAAAGCTGAAAAACTTGCTTCCACCAGAACACACGTGGTCCCCTGCACAGCAATGGGTGTGAGCACACACTGCCCTCATTTCAGCCATGCAGCAGCATCCCCAGTGCAAAATACTTACATTGTTTTCTTCTCCAGGCTTTGCAAATTTCCTTTAATGTTGTTGTACGCAGCTGATCGGGTCTTTAGGTCTGTTTCTATTTGAGTCACTTGCTAAACCAAAGTGAAAAAAGGGAGTCAGTGCAGTGCTCGAGGCCTTGTTCTCACCTGTCCTGCTACCACTGCACCTTAACACAGAGACACAGCTGCCAGCCCCCCTAAAACCACCAGCCTGGGGCCAAGAGGGGGCTGGTGTCAGAGCTCCCCTGGGGCAGAGGCCTCTGCAGAAAGTCGGGTTCAGTCAGCTGTTGCTGTTGGTGTGCTAGAGCTCTACCTAAAGGACAAGTTCATGGTTTCATTTGTTACCTACATTGAACAACAACACATCATGCCTTTCTGAATGAACTGACAGTGTAAATAATTCATCCGGCCTGCAGGCATTTGATTTAATGTCAGACCAACAATTCCACAAAAAACACCTCTGAAGTGGAGAATAATATGGCAGTATATGGAAAAAAAAAAGAAAATTACAATTAAGGGGATTAAAGTGCAGAAAACATATCAGTGTACTCTAGTGAATCTGATAAAGTGCCATATACTTCCAGACTAGATAGGTTTCAATATATGTATCATTATTATTGCAGTAGAAATTAAAATAATATCAACTGCTTCAGTAAAAGTGTGTGCTTCTGAGCTTGTTCCTGCCCAAACCAAAGGCAAAGCTCCCACTGACTGCCATGAGAGCAGGGATCACAACCAGCCAAAAGACATGCTACGCCATGCTGACATTTTAAAATCCGGAGTACAACTTACCTTTGCTAATGCTTCTGATATATTCTTCAGTGGTTGCTTTATGGGATATTTGGCCATGTCCCACTCAAACCGTGTCAAGTAGCTAATTAGGTCAACTGAAAATGCAAAGAGATGCATGAAAGCAGACAGTGTACCAGATGGCAGGTCAAAGTTTGAGAAGCAGTCCCCAGCTATAGTTTAGGCATAATTTTGATTAACTTTAGAAAGTTAACCAGAAGCCCACCTCTGAATTCTTATAGAGATTTGATCTAGATCAAATCTGCACAGATCTTATGCCCAATCTAATCAACTTTCTAAACATCCCCAAACTTAAAAGTTAAACCAGAAATCTTTTCTGCATTACACCTAAGAGCACAGAAGAAGTGTAAAATTATCTGTATCAGCAGGACACAGCAGTATACAGCTATTATTCTTCACAGTAGAAAGAGTTTTGTGTGATCTCAATCTTGATTTCTGCAATGTGCCTGAATTTAATCCCAGCAACAGCTATCAGGAAAATACTTTGTGCCCATGATCAGCAGTAATACTCAGGGTTGTTGAGAGCTTGAGCAAAAGTATTAAGAGCATAGCAGATGTCACTTCTCTGTGATTCAGTCAAGTGCTCGCTAGAAATCAAACAAATTCAGGTGCGATGTGGAATTCCTCACTGACTTCGCACACAGAGGTCCCCATTTCACACAAAGCTAGAGACTATTTATATAAATGGATACATCTGGTCACAGCATCCAAAAACAGAAATTCACAGCAAGGACCTGTGCATGCAACCCCCAAAACAAGGCACACTTGGACCATGAGCCATGGCTTCTTTCCAGAATCAAGGGAAAATGAACACATACAACACCCAGGTCCTAGAACAAGATTTTCCTGTTCCCCTGTCTGAAGATCAAGGGTTCTTGATGTTAGAAAACATTAAGGCTTAGTACATTATGGTACCAAATAAGGAATTCTCCTCCAGTAGCTCATGAAATCAAACAGCTCTTTTTCTGAGTCCTGAGAGTCTTTGGATGCTGAACACACCACAACACAGTGTTCTTGCAGACATTTGTAGGATGGGATAAAGTCATGCATCCTGCCACAACAAGGAGAGGGGCTGGGACTGCCCCCCAGAAGGTTAGGGAGACAAGGGGAAGGCAGCAGACAGGGTCTCAAGGTCTAGAAAAAGAGGCTAGAGGCACTGCTACCTAAAGGGTGGGCTTCCTTCCAGACCAGGAGGGTAAACATGGAGAATATCTGGGAAGTTGCTCTGAGGTGATCAGGAGCAAAACAAGCTCAAGGTGCTTGGACACACATGCTGGGGCCCTTCAGTGCTCTTTGCTGCCTTGTCCAGGGAGTGAATTCAGTCCCACAGCAAGGTTTGAGCACAATTTCTTGTGGGCTGGACTTTGAGGGTTAGGGGAAAACTTCATGAACCAAGATGCATGAGAAGGAATGTGAAGAACTGTTTAATTGCCATACTACCAGGCTGAGGGTACTCCGCGGTCTCATGTGATACTGAATACCCTTGGCAGGAGAGCACTATCCTTTCCATGGGCTTCTCTCACCCCACAACAGAGTCAGTTTACCCTATTAGATTTCCAAAGCATGGAAACTCTTATGTTAGGAAAAATAGGCTTCTTAGCAAGAGATAAACTGCCTGAAGGCAGAGACCACTTGCCATGGCAGTGTTCTCTCCCTCTTTCAAAACTACAGCTTTGTCAACGTCCCCCACATCCAATGGACAGGAGCCACGAGGCAAAGATCCAACCCTTCCTGCTAATATCTGATCAGGAATGAGCAATTTCTCCTGCACAGGGAGGATGTAGAAAAGGGGCAAAACTGCAGAAGGCTGGGAGAGCTACGACACAGCTGCTGTGTGCACTGTTCTCTGTCGGTGCTTGCTCGTGATCTCTGTGGGGAAGGCAGAGAGGTCAAAAATACTTCTGCAACAAAGTTCACACGGCATTTTTAGCACAGGGTACACAACACAAGGATTTCACCCTGCTGCCTCTCTTCTAAGCTCGTGTGCTTAGGCTTTGCAGACACAGGCTCCTTAAAGACAGACACTGACCTATTTATAGCTGATGAGATATAAAAGTTCCCTGAAGAACTTCACATGCTCTTTCTATCCTCACATTCCTTGAATCTCAGCAGCATCCAAATGTTGGGCAGTTGAGCACAGCATGAATTCTCAGCCCAGTTCTTCAAGCTCACTCTGGAGTGAGCTTGCCAGTGCTAGCTGGCACTGGTGCAGGTTAGCTAAGCAGCCTGATCTTGGGAATGGCACAAACTACTGTGAACACAGCAGAGCTGTGTTTAAAATGCCAAGCAGTCCCAGCACCCTCATGCTCCTGGAATGGCATCCCTCATTTATGGGACCTGTCAAGTCACTTCTAAAAGGCTTCACACAGCTGTCCACTCAGGAGAGGTGATTCCTACCAGCTCACAGCTGCCCAGGGAACCCACAGCCTGAATGTCTCATAATCTAACTTACACACCCAGCTCTAAAAGGCAATGTTAAACACTTCCCCTCCAAAACACTTAATTCATCAAAATTGTTATGCTTTCCATTTTGCTTTGTTTTGGGCTCACTATAAAGAATGGAGATATTTCACCACTTACCAAATTTTTAAATTCATTTGGGTTTAACATGACCATAAATGGAAGAGAATTTGGTATGAATCCGTGAAGAAAAGCTTTACTTACATTTCAAGAAAGCTTGTTTATGCTATTATGATATAGTAAAAGTTTCTATATTACACAAGCACACATTTCCCTCTATAAGGGAGAAATTTCCATGTGGCTGCTTTCAACTGTTTTCCACTGGAAAGCCCTGTGTGTGTGTGCGCGTGTGTGCATTCACGTAACTAAAGTGCTGTATTTTTTACTACTCTGCATTTTTCTTCATACAAATCTAGCAAAAAAACTTTTTAGACACACAGCCACCACCAAACTGCTATTAGGGTTACAAGTGAGCTAAAATCAGTGTTACTTAAAACTGAGTTTGTCTTGGGATGGTCAAATAGTATGAAACAGGACCACACAGCAAGAAATCGTGTCTTATAATTTTGTTTCTGATTTCACAACCTCGAGAAAGTCTTCAACTTTAGAGTCCTTTTGCTAATCAGAAAGGGAAGGAGGAAGAATTGGTACAGTAAAGTTGCTGATGCTTATGAAGACTGACACTGGAATATATTAGGGAAATCCTCATATACTAAAGCTGACTCCATTTTTTAAGATGATGTCAGTAATCTTAAAAAGGTTAATGTCCTAACTCAATACGATTTGTTTGGATGACCAAACCCAGACAGAGGAAATTCATAACACATGCAAATAATTTCCACGTCCTTCTAATACAACACATGCAGAGCTGATAGGAAAATAAATGGTGCAAAAAGGGGAAACAAAGGAAATTAATGAAACCTGTTGTTTCTCAAGTCATAGGGATATCGTGATCAAGCTACGAGGTTGTTACTTGAGAAATCCATCGTAACCTGATCACTGTATCTCTACAACCAGACCAAGACTTGTGTCTAGCACTAATATACACAAATGCATGCATGTAACAACACCACAACCATGAGTCCTCAACATACTTTTGAGACATTTCATTTTATCCTTTAGCCCTGAAACACAGTAAATGGGATTATTGTATTTCTCAAACAGGTGCACCCATCAAACATCAGTCTTGTATCATTCAAGGACATTTCTAAAAGAACTTCCTCCCCATTCTTTACTAATACAGGTCTGAAGTACAACGTTGCAGACAAAGAGAGATTGAGTGTGCACTCTTAGCTTATTCAAAAGCATCATTCTGCAAGTCTGTAATCAGTAGGCATAACACATCAATTCTGTTGTATTTTTCCAGAATAGCTGGAGAATGCAAATCACTAACAGATCACTGACAGATGTCACACAGCCATACAGAATGAGATTTAGGTGCCCATAAGAAATCAAGTCCAGACAGGGCACAGAAGTGTGCTAGGTCATGTTAGGAGTGAAGAAGCATGTCTCCTACTTTCATCTTCACTCCAAAGTTAACTTCCACTGAGAAAAACGGGAGCAGGCTAGACATGTTCTTATAAAATGTTTCTGATGGTTGTCCTTTCTAAAGTGTGAGGGTTTCAATTCCACATATTCGTATTCTGAAGCAAGCAAAAGCAGTATCAATGCATTTAAACCCCCACATTCACAGCACCTACCTCCATTGGCCAGAAGATTTTCCTGGACTTTATCTTTTGAGTCCTCCATAACTTCTCCTATGTACTGGGCTATTTTCTTTATTATGCTTAAGAGTAACAAGAGAAACTTTGTTAGTGAAGAAACAAAATTATTACAAAACAGTTTTCACAATGATCTCGTAAACACAGAAATGCCCAAACAAAACACTTCTGAAACAAGGCAGGTTAATTTGCAATTCAAGTGATGATAAACAATCTATGACACAATGCAGAACTAAATGTCTTACCTCTAAATACACTCATCTCTGCAAAAACATAGGTAATGTCATTTTGCCAGTGCTCTGGACTTACAGGAGATCAAGATTCAGTCTTTTGTACACTCATTATACACGTAGCAGAAACCAGAAGGCAAGAAAGGCAAGAAACCCGTTTAAAACCCCCAAGGCGATGAAGGAACAGGAGGCTACATAAAGACATTGACTGCAAATCTGTTCCATAGGATGCTAAAGAAACCCTTAGGGCTCGCTGAGAAAAGGTTCTCAGAAAATACTCAGGGGAAAATAGCAGTGTTGTCTTGCTTGATGGGGAATTTCTTTCTTATTCCTTTTCTTTAGGGGACTCTTTCTTTCTTCTCTTTTAGCATGGTGGACTACTGCTTTAAGGTGTAGGAGAACTAGATTCCAATCCTTCTGCCCAATTCAGAGTAGTGATTTGTACCAAGACCCTCCTGGAGAACACTGTCTCCACAGAGTCACTTATTCTTTGCTTATTTTAAGAAATGGATTCATCAAGTCCCTCTAGCAGTAGATTCCCCCGTCTCTAGTCAAAGTACCTGTCTCATACAGGCTGAGAGACTTTCTGGTTGTTCAAGTATCTTTCTGCACTCAAAAATATTCACAGAATTCGGGTTTGCAGTTCCCTAACTGTCCTAGGTTGACTACACCTTGTAAAAAACCCAGCAGCTACAACGTTACTGACTGATCATTAAATTGGCACAGACATGAAGTGGACACAATCCTTGGCATCATGACAGGGAGTGTAATGGCAGGCTTCTTATCCCTTTCTTTCTTTACTGAGGGGAGACTACTACAGCTGCAGATGAGCTGGAAACTGAAAGGGCATCTGCAGGGTTTGGACAATGTGCTGTGTGACATCCTGGGGTTTTCAAGAGCAGGAAAGGGACTTTGGGCCAGGTATAGATACCAGGAAAGCATCAGAGAAGAGGATTTTCTTTCACGTGCTGCAAAGTTGCATCTCTGTTCCTGTGAAGAAACAGTCCTGAGAAAGGTTTTCCAGTCCTATGAGAGGTAGGAAAAATCTGAGATTGCTGATGCTGCCAAGAATGCAGTAGTTAAAATTTATGCTGTTTAGGGTCAATTCAATCTGAAGAACAGAAGATCTTATTGAGACCTTTCAGTATATAAAGGGTACTTATAAGAAAGTTGGAGAGAGGCTTTTTACCAGTGCCTATAGTGACAGGACAAGAGGCAACAGTTTTAAACTAAGAGTAGATTTAGACTGGACATAAAGAAAGAAATTCTTTACTGTGAGAGTGATGAGGCACTGGCACAGGTTGCCCAGGGAAGTTGTGGATTCCCTGTCCCTGGAAGCATTCAAGGCCAGGTTGGATGAAGGTTGGACAGGGCTTTGAGCAACCTGGTCTAGTGAAAGGTGTCCCTGCCCATGGCAGGGGGTTGGAACTAGAGGATCTTTAAAGTACCCTTTCAACCCAAGTCATTCTTCTCATGACCCTGGACAGGTGCAGTTCAGAGTGCCTGTAGGAGGAATCAATACCCTTGTGCTGCAGTTCACATCCCTTTCTCAGAGCTGCTGCAGTTTTTTACCACCTGGCTGCAGCCCCATAGGGACCTGGCACCAGCTGAGGGGTGCTGGAGTACAGCACACGTTGCCCACACTCAGGCTGTTGTGGGGGTTGGGGGATCCAGACAGAGGCTCCCTGACCTCTGCAACCTTGCCAAGCACTTCTGCAAATTTCAGCTTGTAGATAGAGCTGTTTTTTGTCTCCTTCACAGTGGTCAGAGAGCCCAAAAGAACTCGGAACAAGACAGCAGTTGGCAAAACCAGCATAGAAGGAGGCTAAAGACTTATGGAGAAAGCAGTTCAGAGGGATGCGTTTAAACCAGGAGCTTCTCCAAAGGGCCTGAGCTGCTTTCATTACTCTTGAGTGCAGCTGGTGGCTGACCTGACAGGTGGGAGACAGCTCTGGCCTCTCTCCATAGATACAGAGGGTGGGACAGCTGTGAGCTCTCATGCACCTGACAGTCCTACCTGCCTAGGCAAGGCTTGGCTCCCTTCCAGCCCACACATCCCATGGTCCCTGCAGCAGGATACAGCCACAATGTGTGTAATACGTTGTGCCAGAGAAATGTTCTCAAGTCCTGCCTTAGCCTCTGTGCCTTGCATTGCATCCCATGAAACACAAGTGGGATTCACTCACCCAAATCATTTCCCATGCAAAGACAGAACACATCCCCTGCACACCATGATGTCTGGGGCAAATGACAGGAATCAGACCCCTGCAGGAGCCCCACTGACTGCACTGACATCCAACAATGGGCAGTTTCACAGCCAACCATCAGATCTCTGCCTTTAGATGAGATGAATCCCATCTTGAGCAAATATCATGATCAAATGATGCATTATAAAAAGAGTTTCAGCAAAACAGCTTCAAGTAGGAATAAAAATCTATAAAGAGAACAACTCCATTTAACCTACTATTATGTCTTGAGACTCTCATGTTTTGCTTCTGCAACTGCTGCAATGCCATTACCTTCAAAAAAAAAAAAAAGGTCTAACACTCTTTAAGTGATACTGAGAATGAAAGGGTGCCACCCACCAGACCTCCAAAACACTGCAGGGAGCAGAAGTCCTGCAATCTGAGGCCACTCTCGAGTATGCCACTGACCAAGGACCAGAGAGAACCCCCGGGTAAGAGTGACCCAGGAGACTGCCAGCTTTTGAGAGAGCTTCATGCTACCACAGGATGACATGGAAAAACACTCCTCCTCCCTGTGTAAATAAATAATAAAAGTATGTGGAAACAATAGCTCCTGCAAACTCTTTCCCCTTCTCTGCTGTCCTGGCAGGAGGCAGCGCTGACAGGTTTGCACTGCCTGGCTTTACGGGCAGCTGTGTTTATCCAGCAACAATTCAGCAGGCAGCTCTTTCAGAGGACCAGGAACATAAATGCTCAGGTCATCTGAACAGGCTTGTAACCCTCTGGATGCCGTTTACTTCAACCAAGTGCAAGTGCTTGGCATTTTAACCCTTGAATCACAATTTAGACACAAAACCTGAGGCATTTATTTAATGCAAAATGCTTTTGTATGTCCTTGTGGGACTCAATCTGCTAATACATTTGATTATTCTGTTGTTTTGATTAATCCTTGTTGATTATTCTCTGTTACTACTCTAATGTTACTACTCTAATGCATTTTTCTTATTTTTCAAAACATCTTTCTTATTTAGGGGGTTTGCTGATCCTTCTTGATCCCTTGCTGAACCTATCTTGACAGGCAAATGAGACAAACAGGAAGAGTCCTTGCCTCAGCCGATTACAGTGGAAGTGCCTCACTGACCCCTTTGCTCAGTGCCTAGAGCACATCATAGGGTAAGAGTCATTACTGGCATTAAAGGGACAATTAGTGGAGTAAAGTGGTGTTCAGCTTGAACAAGAAGCTGTACCGTGCTGGCAAGTAAAGACAAAGATAACAGGAGTCGGTAAGCCTGAGGATCTCCTGCTGACATTTCACTTATAACTGCCCTCCATGATCTTACATGGATTCTGCAGTCAGCTTTTCAGAAGTCCTAATTCTTCACAAAGCTGGGAATTAGTTATGCCTTTGAACTGCAATTGAACAAGAAGCTGGAACACATTACAAAGAATATGGGGCAGTACTTTTGGCAGAGTCACGATGGAGATGGTTTTGTTGATGAATTAAGTTGCTCTGTCTTGCTGAAAGTCCTGAAAAAGCAGTATGGTTCAGTTTAGGGTAGTCCTGTGAGGAGCAGGGTGTGGGACTCAATGATCGTTATGGGTCCATTTCAACTCCAGATACAAATCATATTCTATGATTCTAAAAGATCAATCTTGTGTCCCACCCAGAGTTATCAGAGGCAATCATCCTAATACAGCCCTTATGTAGCACCAGTAAAATTAGAAAAAAAAAATCCTATGGAGAAATGTATTCTACCAGACCAACTTTTACTTAAACTGCCTAGCATAAATTCAAACAGCTTATATCAGGGTTTCTGTATGTCTTTGCAACTGCCACGCCAAGATCTATGAAAGGATTGAGCATATTTCAACAAGAAAATGCTTATCAGTCCAGACTGGGAGAAAAAAGGCAAAAAACCCAGAGCTAACACCTGCCTCTGTGACCAAAACTACATGTGAGGTATGCTGCCAAAGCAAAAAATAGAACAAAGCAGAAAAACCCAGCAGCTTATACATTCATTGCTCAAAGTCTACTTTGTGCCATGAAATATCTCAAAACCTGGCATTTTCTCAGCTTGCTGTACATTATTCTTTTGTACACCCAGGTCAGTTTGCCCCAAAAGGCAAACTTGGCAATTGTCAGCAAGGAGATCATGTGAGTCTTTGCTTAAGTAGGTTTGATGCAATGTGAGTAAATATTCTGGTTTTTAAGGAGTTTAAAAGCCTGAGAGGGAGAGGTCTGGACTTCATTCAAAAGAATATAATCCTTAGAACTCCTCTAGCTGGTTGAAAAGGGATAGAAGGCTCAATAGAAATATTCTGTCAAAACAAGATCGGGCAGGGCTTCATATTCTCTAAATGTTTTATCAAGTTTCTGGATGGGGTGGGAGGATGTTCTTTAAAACAAAAACAAAAGCACAAAACAAAACAAAATAACCCCACAACCCACCATTTTAAGCAGTTTCCTTATGAGAAACAGCTTCCCTAGCACTGCCACTCAAATGGATTGCTGTGCTGACAAAACTATCATGGACATAATTCAGCTAAATTTTAAGGAATGATCCTTTCTTTGTGATAACTCCATGACAATCAACACAAGGGTTAAACAAAGCCTATCCACTTTAGTCCAGTTGTAGTCCAGGCTTAACTGAGTCAGGCCGAGGTGAACACCAGGACATACCATCCCATAAAAACAATGTCTTTTTCTCATTTATAGGTGGTAAATAAGATCTATTTTACCTTTCAGCAAAGCTATCAAGTTTTCCCAACTCATCTGACAGACCAACAAGAGCATCCAGTGTCCCCACCTGTGCAAAAGATGAGAATTAGGTGAAAGATGAACAACTCTGTCTAAGGCTTCTGTTGGCAGAGCCTTAAGGAGACTGACTTGTCCATAGCACATGTGAATTTAACAGTTTGGCAGAACTTTATTTACTTGGTGGAAAATAGTAGTAATTCCTTTACCCAAGAACTAGGGCATAAAAAGCCTTTTCCAATAAAGGAAAAAAGTATATGTCATCTCGAGATTACATGTCAGTGTCTTTCTTCCTGTTTTCACTTCATCCTCTATCATCCAGCTGCATAGTCTTTAATCTGACAAAATAGTGACTAGAAACGCACACAAATAATGCACTCATACAAACAAGTCAGATGTACTGAGAGAACCAAGGGAAGCAGCAGTTATTCAAAAGGGGTGTCTGTCTGAGTTCTTTGCTATTACCAAAGCAGGTCTCTCACAAAGCCACTGCTGACCAACATCTGCTTTTTGAATGACTGTCACAGTCATAACCCCGTATTTATGGTATTGCAGCATATTGCCAAACCTTTTCTTGTAATGTTGCCAGCTCAACTTTATGAAGGGTCAATCTAAGGGAGAAGAAACAAGTTTTATGTAGAACAAATATAATGTGAATGGGCATCTTCAGATACCCCAAATGCTTTACTTCCTTTAACATAAGCAGAGTCACACCACCAGCAGTGGGGTAAGGTCCACAGATGGTAAAAATAAGGTCCATGGATGGTAAAAATCATATCAATCTCAGGTGTGCATACAAAAAAGCAACACTCTTTTCTCTGGCAGTAGTCTTGCTGCCACGGCTCTATATAGTCAGCTACTCCCTTTGCATTAGCAATCCATGATGTACCACGCTGTATGACTCTCATGACTAGGAGCAACATGGAATGCAATAGATCAGTTATTTAACATCTCACTCACGTTCACTCCTTATACATGTACCCTTCCAATGGGAAGCTCAGCTTCAAGCACAATGACTTATTTTTCTCTGTTCAGTTGACTGAACACAATTAATCCCCCAACCACAATCTCTTTCTACTCTCTGCATATTATCCCAAAAGATAAATCCCGTATTTATCCCAAAAGTCATTAGCCCTGGCTAATGCTGCTGTATTGCCCATACACAAACCCCTTCCTCACTTACCTTTAAGTCTGGAATATGAAATTTACTGTTGCTGGACAGGTTGGATTTAGATGTCACAGTGTTCATTCTCTCCCATGCCTGCAGATTTGTTTTGTCTCCTGGGGCAGAAATCAGCCAGAACTCCGACATGATCTAATATTTTGCCTTCGCTCCTGGTCACTGTAGAAACTTAAAGCAGGTAAGTGACTAAAAGAGCACCACACAAAATGTGTTCTTCCCTAAGAACAGAAAGAGTTAGAACAGATCACTGATTTTTTTTTTCTTCAGAAACACCAGGAGAGTGAGTCAGTCCTGTGTCTCAGGCTGAAATGGAACATGACCTTCTCCAGAATGTCATGGAAAGAGTGTGGCTGTTCCTTCCTTCTCAGGGTTGTTCCATCCAGTTTCTGCATGAAGAAATGAAGCTTCCTCCTCCCCTTTTCCCTCCCAGCCTGTTCCATTTGCCTTGCGCTGGAAGTTCAGTGCCTATTGGGGAGCTTGTGGGCTTCACCAAACCACCCAAATGTAATAAAGCATTTCTACTTGATAAATATTCTCTCTCAATTTGTTGGGCATTTGCAAGGAAAAGTGAAAGCAAGACCGCTGCTGAACATAAAGGCTGCAAAAGATGCCACTGGCAAGACGGAATACTGCTCTTCCCTGTGTTTTTTCTTCCCAGGCTCGACAAGAAGGAGCTGGAGGAAGGCAAGTCCTGGCGTACAGAGACGGCAGAACCACACAGACTGAACAGTGGCAAGAACAGAGGGGGGACAATTGCTGTGGTGTGAAGCAAAGAGATGAGGGCAGGAGAGCGA
>VWZW01000904.1:998193-1127920 GCA_013397115.1 Edolisoma coerulescens | reverse complement strand
CGGCTGTGGGGGCTGCCGGGGCCCCGCAGGGCACTGCCCGCTGCTTTACCTGCCCGCTGCCTCACCTGCCCTGCCCTACCTGCGGGCGCCGCTCCCCGTGCCCGCGCCGCTCCCAGCCCGGCGGTTCCCGGCGGCTCCCGGCGGCTCCCGGCGCGGACGTGCCCGGAGCGGCGGCCGGGCAGGGTCGGGGCGGAGCGGAGCGGGCGCGGGGCGGCCGCCGCATCCACGGCTGGGTGCGAGGGGGTCAGGGCTCCCTCCCGGAGCACGGGGGGCTGCTGCGCCTGGCGCCGTAAAAGCTCCGTCACAGCTCTGACTACGGCAGCTTTGCATCTTTTTGCTGTCTTTTAAACTGGCGCAATTAATGCAGAGGCCATTTGTTTTTATTAAACGCTGACTACCTTTAGCTAAAGTCTGAAGGTTTTAGAGTAATTAAAGAAACTTCTAGGAAACTCTTGTTTCCGGGACTTCCCTGGGTGCTTTGTTTAACAAATATGCAGTGCAGGAGTCTGCAAGATAGTGAGGCTTACACTCCTGGTGATGCTTCTTCCTTCGTGTGTAGCTGTGGCTTTTAGTCCTTAGCAAATCTTGAGCTTGTCTTACATTGCCTTAAGCTTGGTCAAGACATCGGGAGTATTTCATAGGTTGTGTGGAGTGCTGTTCTCCAGGTGTTTCTAATCCAGGCATGCTCTTAAGGAAGCAAGTGTCTAAACACTCGATACCTGCCTCTGAAAGGCATCTGTGCAAGAGAGAGTCGAGCCCTTCACCGGGGGTTATCCAGTTCTCACCTTCCAGTTGAGTGGTCTAATTCCTGTGCTGTCATACTGCACTTAGGCAATCTCTGCTATTTCTGGGGGCTTATTTTTTTCAAAAGATGGTGTATTTTTAGCTTATGTTTCTCTGTAACAAAGGTAACTGAAGCCACCCCAAGAAATGAAACAGAAGGATGCTCTTGGTTTTCCACACGACCTGTCGTAAACCAAGAGGGTTTGAGATGCTGGGGCCAGGCAGATCTGGTCATGCACAGAAGCAGAGCTCTTTACACTTCAAGAACCTTAAATGAAGACCCCTAAAAGATTTAAGTATCTTCAGCACTAGGAAGAAGCAGCTGATGCAAGGCATCCTGAATGATGCCATGTAAAACATGCTTTAGGTAGCTAAAGTGTAGGTCAAGGTCTTAGGCTCTAAATTTATAGATTCTTTAAATTAGCCAAGGATTCATCTTCCTTTGCTTCTCTTTAACATTTTTAGTGATATCTAAAAATGAAATACATGTGTGGAGGAGGAGAGTCTCTACTGAAAGCACACCAGAAAAAGACACTGAGAAGATTTCTAGCTGAAATAACCATTTTGTGGGGGCTTTTTGCTTGCTTTTTTTGTTTTTTTTTCTCTTTCTGGGCTAATTAAACATTCAGTTCTCACAAATGCTATCATTCTAATTCTTTTCAATCATAGTGTCCCCTAGGACACAACAAAGGGTTTTCCAGAAGTTATGGAAAAAAATGAACATACTGATGTGTGAGATGGCATTCACAGAAGAAGTGATTATTGTCTAATCCTTCTTTTTTGTCCGTTTCTTTAGACTTTACATTTTAATAATGAACACATACTTAACTGATGTTCAAGTTCTACATCATATATATTTACTCACAGCCTACAGGTCTGAAAGGTACAGTAGACCTGATCACCTAAATAAGGCAGTTCTTTTCCATCTCAAACCAAGCACAGTTTTCACTGGATCCTTGCTGCAATCTCAAGCTGTGGAAATGCTTTACATGATTAATTTGAGAAATGTTACATTCTCATAATCTCCTTAAATTAGAACCATGTAACTTGAAACCAGTGTTAACAGATGAGAAAAGTTTCTTGCTGCAGTGGTGCTAGATTTCAGGGATTTTTTTTCTGTACACACGGATGTTATAACAAATAAGGTAAAATCCAAGCTGTAAGGTTGTTGGATTTCTGGATTCTACAATATACACTACTTCATTCCTGAACATTTTTATAGCAGGAATGCCATTTTTCTTTTTCTCATGTGGCTTTTTTACTATTATTAAAGTGAAAAATGTCATGCTACTTATTGTTTTAAAATAAAATTACCAAGAAAACATGATATTAGTGTCTAAGCAATGTCCTGTTGAATGTTTTCCATTATCGTATTTTGTGGGTTTACTGTGACTTTTTAATCTTTTTTCTTTTTAGCCCATTACATATTTTTAGGCTGGATGAGGCAGCGGGAAAGGGAAAGGAGCAGGCAGCCCATGCTGTGGGACAAGGAGCGTGCTGCAGTCTGGTGGTAACACAGCTCTGCCAGCTCATTTCCCTGGTTGGCCCTGTACGTGGTGCCATGTGATCTCAGAGCTGTCTAATTCCCTCATGATCATCACGTGTCTTTCTGCTCCCTTTGATCCATCAAAGAAATGAACTTTCCTGTGGCTTTGCCTCTCTCAGTATTTATAAGTACTTTTTCAGATGCCACACTGAGAGCAAAACTCTGCCTCCGAACAATCATTACAAGTATTGAAATATCCTATTTGAAGTATCTCCGAAGCCCATTTTCTCAAACAGATAACCAAAATTAATTACCTGGACAATTATGACATTGACACTAGCAGGAAAGCAGCTATCTCCAGTGTTTTACACCTCTAGGAATTCTTTGTATGTTCAGACCTCTGATGCTGCTGAATGCCTTTTGAGGTGCCCTGGAAGATCCTGTTGGGCCTTTAGCTGCTGTTCTAGGATAACACAGGCCTTCTGCGCATCCCAAGTAACATCAACCAACCCCCTGTGAATGTCTGGGATTCCTTACGATATCCTGACTAGCGGACAAGTGAACTCAGCAATTTAGCTTTTAATGTTTATTAACAGCTCATGGTGCTCTAATTATACTGTGGAACCTGATCAAACTCACTCCACGGAAGACACCCAGTGGCTGCTGCACCACACTCCTCATGCTTCATTAACTGCATTTACCAGGCATGAGATTCAGCTGCCTGAGCTTCTAGTGCCACCAGAGATGTCCCTGCACATCCTGCCTGGCCTCCAGATTACACTGCAGAAGGGTATGGATTTTCCATAGGTCTCGTGTCAGCCCCATCTAGGTGCTCTGGATACCACATGGCATCTCAAATGCCACTAGACAACCTACATTTAAGCAAGTAAAGCTTTAGCTCTCTGAAATGGGAGCTTAAACACCTAGCTTAAACCTACAGGTACCTATATTTAGGTGTGCTCATCTCCCAGGAATCTCAGCTCTAACACCCTCTAATACAGAGTAGAATAGAGTTCTTTCTAGTCATGATATTGGTATCATCATTGTTGCGACGCATCATCCATGCACAAGACTTATTTGAAACTGCTTCAGTTTGCACCTTGTGCCAGAGTTATGCATTGTTAAGAATTTAGTTGCGATTTTCGTTGTTTCTTCAGGATGCATATAGACTGTATATACATTATTTCAGTCCTTGTTCTTGGTCCTGTAAATTGGAACGGGAATGGTTGGAATTTTGGATGTTGGTTTGTTTTCTTTTTTTGAACAGCGATGCTACAGAGCACTAAAAATGCGTCTTTCTATGGCTGCTGGCAAGTTTCTGATCAGCAAATCCTGGACTCACTGTTTACCATTGCAAACGGACACCGTTTGCCACAGGGTGAGAAAATTAACCTCCTCCACCAAGGCAGCCAGAACAACTCCTGCCTTCCTGAGTTCACACGAAGACCATCCCGAATGACACCACAGCCTGCGTGATGGACGCTCCTGACGGACAGACAGCGCTCTTTGTGCCCGGACACAGGACGGGCCCTGCGGAGAGGGACACGGCTGCCCCGGCTCCTGCCCCTCCCCACATCCCCACTCCTGCAGCGCCGCGCTCCGCGGCTCGGGGGCCGTGGGCAGCGGGCAGCACACAGGGAAGAGGCAGCAGCGGAGCTGCTTCGCTGTGAGCTGCGGAGCCGGCGGACCTTGCTGTCCCTGGTTTGCTGTGCTTCCCTCGTTCTCCCCCGTGTGAGGCAGGGGCAGAGCCGCGGTCCCGGGCCGCCCGCCCCGCCGGGCCCCGCACGCCACCGGGCGAGGCCGAGCTGACGGAAGCGCCTCGCTTTCCGCTTCCCCTCTGCCCGGGAAGAGGCGGGCGCAGCTGCGGCCATGCAGGTCTCCAGCCTCAACGAGGTCAAGATCTACAGCCTGAGCGCCGGCAGGAGCCTCCCGGAGGTGAGGGCGGCGGGGGGAACGCGCCCGGCCCGGTCCGGGTCCCGCGGCGGGAGCTGGACCCGCGCGGTGCCGGCGCTGGGGCCGAGCCCCGGCCCGGCCTGGCTGAGCTGCCCCGGTCCATGTGCGCTTGTGTTGGGATCGTCACCGAGAAACAGCTCTGAGTGTTCCTTCAGCTAGATATGCGGTTTGAATGCGTGAACCTCCGATTGTAGGGGTGCTGGTCCACAGACCCGTAAGCAACACGATCTTGTAAATTTTCTTGGTGTGGAATGGTTAAACTTATCAATGGAATGGAAATTGTAAAATAATCAAGGAAAAAAAAATAATTAGCGGCCTAAATGTCTTATACTTGAAATGCTTGGATAAACTTTAGTGATTCTCGGGTTCCTGTATGAATAATGAGCTCAAGACTGATGTACACCTTTGCTTGCAGTGGCTCTCTGACAGGAAGAAAAGAGCTTTACAGAAGAAAGATGTGGGTGAGTTTTCCCTTCAGGGTGCTCAGCAATACTCGACTACTCCACAAACACAACATGCAGGCCCAGAGGAGGCTCCTCACTGACTGATACACGGAACTTATCCCTAGGTCATAATTTAAAAACTACAGAATTAAACTACAGTTAGTTATTTCAACTTCTTGTATAGCTTCACATGAACAGAATATTACCAGTGATGTTTTAAATTTCAGACATTAAATATTTGGGTTGTGGATTGTAACAGAAACATGATAGATGAATTCCCCGTTGTCCCTTACGTTAGTCAGACTATAAACTCCTCTGTGATGCTGTGCTAATCTTAGAGAGCAGGACCACATCATTTCAGCCTAAACTTGTTACACAAAGTAAAAATGGCTATTTGGAATCATAGGAAGTGTTATGCAAGAAACTTAACCAAGAAAAAATGCATAGAGGTAGTGGAGGTTGGGATACCTTGTACAAGGCCTTAATTGTGTAAGTGTGCCATGAGTAGTTCCTACTACATTATATAATAATTTGTTACATAGTTACCTCGGAGTGCTATTTTATCTTGCATAGAGGTAGCCTGCTTCTCAGGGTTAGTATGCTGTGTTAATTTGCTTATAATGTGTTGGTTATACTTAAAATATCTTTAAAAGATATTCCTTATACCAAATTAACTCAACATGCTTCCTTAGGAAACCATTACAGCTTTTTGGACTGATAGAATTGTGCTAACTCTACAATTTTTTTTCTTTACAGATATCCGTAGAAGAATTGAACTTATTCAAGACTTTGAAATGCCCACAGTTAGCACAAAGATTAAGGTATCAAGAGATGGACAGTATATTATGGCAGTTGGTGAGTTAACAAAGCGTCTCTCTAACAGAGGCCAAAAGTCCTAGAAAATCTTGAGTGCAGAGGGACCTAGTATTTCAGGTAGAATTGGTAAGAGTTCGCTTTTAAGTGTAGCATTGAATATAGTCCTGGAAGCTTACTCTTAAGATGTGATGGAATGGCTTTCTTGGTAGTGGTGCTGTGAAACACTTCTGTTTGGAATACAGACATTCTTAGAGTCATAGAATGCTTTGGCTTGGAAGGCACCTTTGAAGATCATCTAGTCCAAAACCCCTACCACCAGGGTTTATAATACAAATAAAAAACTAATGAAACAAATCCGTCTATAATACAGTTAATTACTAAGTTCTGAATTACTTTTATTGCATGTATGTAAATTCACTTTAAAGAACTTCTGAACATCATTGTTTGAATATTGTTTTATAGGATGGAGGATAATGCTGCATTTTGTAACTGTCAAAATGGGATCCAAACATGAATACTTTAGTAAGTGTTAATAGCATGAGGAGCCTTGGTCTTTCAGATTTACTGGCTAAAATTCTACTAGTTTATTGGAAAGTGTTATTAAATTCTGTGTGACGTATGTGGTAATTAGGAGAACCTGCGTACAAGTAGGGTGCTTACAGAAACCAGGCTGTAGGGTTGTGTTACTAAGAGGCGTGTTCTTCCAGTCACAGGACAGAAGACTTATAGTAGAAACACAGTAAAAGCCTGTATATGTAAAACATACTTTAAAAAAAAATGCTTTCGTGTTATCTTTTTGTTTAACTTTTTTATTTAATTAAACATCAAATTATTCTTTCAGGAACTTACAAGCCCAGGGTCCGCTGTTTTGATACCTATCAGTTATCCCAGAAATTTGAAAGATGCTTAGATTCTGAAGGTTAGTATAAGTTATGGCTGTTAGTACCAGATGTCTTTCATATATAATTCAGGTTGGACTCAAGCAAAAATTCTGCTCCCTGTGCTGAGGGGACAGAATGTACGTCAGGGGAATACAAGAATCTAGAGTAAAACCATCTAGTCTTCATCTCTGTATTTTCCCCTTTTATTCCACTTCTAAAATTCTTTTCTTGTTTGGAGTGGTGTGAGGGATGTAAGATTTACCTTGAGCCAGAAAGGGTGGTGCTCCGAGGATGAATGTGGCTGAAATCTGTGTTCTGTTTGGTGAATGTGACAAAGGTACAGTGGCTGGGTGGTGGCAAGGTGTCCCTTCTTACCTGTTCTGTGAAACAGTAAGGTAGGAGAGTGCACTGTGGTTGCTCTGTTTTCTCTCTGGAGCCCAAGCTCAGTAGGTGAATTACAGGGTAAAGAGAAATTCCTGAGGGGGTGTTGGTTTGTTTGTTTGCTGGTTTGGTTTTCTGTTTGTTTTCTGGAAACAAGGTACTTAGGGGTAGATGGTAGCATGGCCAAGGCCCTAATTTTGCCTTGTTTGCTACTGATTTGGTGGGAGAACAACTGTGGTGAGGAAAACAAGGAGCAATCTATACAATGGGAAAGGGAGAATCGGCTGGCAGAGCAGAGGAGGAGCTGCCACAGCTCTGAGGTTTTAGGATGCTTAAATTTGAAAAATTATGGAGTTATTTTGTTTGTTCAGGGTGGGTTTTTTTGCGGGGGTGGGAGGGTTGTTATTTTGGTTTTTTTTGTTTGAAGACTGGGATATTAGAAGACTGGTGACTGAAAGCTGGGATACAGAAATGACCAAAGCAATGAGAAGATGAGCACATTCATTACAGAAGAATTGAACTGGTCTAAGTTTGGTGTGTGTGAAAGTGATGTGAAAAATAAAAACTGTAATAAGAGCATGGGGGCGTTTCTTTGCTCTCTGCCTCAGGACTACAAGGAGTCATGTAGGGTGAAGGAGCACTGTTAGGCAGGGTTTCAGAGAGGCTGGGGAGAGGAAGGTATGGCAAGACTGAAACCCTCTTTAAGAGAATAGAAGTCATTGTAATCATAAATGCTTGCTGGTAATTAGAGCTTAAAGTAAATTTTTTTGAACTGGCATCTTAGTAGACTGCAGAGGTATGTTAATTTGAAGTATAACATAGAGTCACTTCAGGTAACTTTAAATGAGTTATCTCATTTAAATAGAACCAATTTAGCTGAAGCAGCTACTCCCTAATGTTCTCAACTCAGCTCATTTAAACTAGGCAAAGTTCAATATGTTAGTGTTGAGCGTGAGTAGTAGCTTTCACATTTGTGATTTTTTTGAGCCTTAGAACTTCTTTTGTGCTGACCCCTTGGAAGGACTGCATATGCAAGTTTATGCATATATGTCCAAACTCACGTGTAATTTTTTATCATCTCTGACGGATTACCAAAGCTCCATGGACCACACATGCACTGAAAACCATTTGATTAGACCTTCCCACACCAATAAAATACATTGTGTTGAGGAACGTGTCAAGTATACAAGAACAATAAAAAGATTACAGGATGCTTCATATGTTTCTAAAGTTTTAGAATACTTACTATTTTGCAAATGAAGTTATATAATTAGAGATCCTACTAAAGATTAATGCCTGCATTATGCATTGGCACCTGTGGGGAATACTTCCATGACTAAAGATTAGCATGAGTGTAAATGTTTGCAAATAAGTTTGCTTGCTTAGTTGACTCAAAATTCTCTTGCTCTCTCCTCTAGTGGTTACGTTTGAGATTTTATCAGATGATTACTCAAAGGTATGTTGAATGTTTTCAGTGTATAAATGAAAAAATTGTTTAGTATGTATATTAAAATGCATTTTCGTATATAGTAAAGGCAGTCAATCAACACAACTTTTGGAACAAAAATGTTTTTTTAAAAACAGCAAACAGGACAATTTTTGTACCTTTAAAATTTTGTTTGTTTTCTTCATATCTTTGTACTATAATTTGCTTTACCACTTTTAAAGTCTTTTGTCTGTTGGGGAGAAAAACTTCAAATAGTGATCTATCTTACAAGCAAAATAAGGTGAAAAATGGAATTAACTATTCTTTCTGGGCTAACATTTCGTCACAATCCCTTGTGACAAGTGATGCACATATAGACTGTTTTTGAAAGGTGGAATAGCTGTGGGTAAGTTAACAATGTGATTTGTCTGTGTTGTTGTAGACATGATGATTATGAGCATATGAATGAGGCAAAAATTGTGGAGAGAAGTAATGCCTTTTTTTTTAGTCTTATTTTTAATTTTATTTATTTTTCAATTAAGTGCTGTACCTGAAGGAATCACCTGAGTGTTTATTTTACACTTCCTTTTCTGTTAGGAGACCTTACCATTTCAGGTACAGGTTTGTTTTAATAAATACTGCTATTTGATCAAAGACATGATCATCTAGCCTTGCAGCTTTTTTACATTTTTCCTGTGAGATTTCCAAGGAAGTGCATGAATTCAAGTAGCAGAAGGTAATGACTGATACTTTACAGTAGCTTCCCACTTGTCTGGCTGTGGGAAAATGTTTCTGGCTGTACATACCAAATAGTTATTTGGGAGACTGAGGAACATGCTGTGTTCCCAAATATGTTTCTGACTGGTTATGAACAGAAAGGTGTGTGTGTTTTCAGCTGAAATGGGTGCTATATTTCAGACTGAAACCCTACTTCTTCAGCTTCAAACAATCTTTATGTTTTCAATTTTATTTTACTAAAACTTAATAAATCATTAGAAAGAAAACTAAACTTCAGTGTTGTGGACATGTTAGAAAGAGGAAACGATATTTGAGAAATTACACTTGAAATTCTTAGAATCATAGAAGTATTGTTTGGAATGGGACCTTAAGACATCATTTTAATGCTTGAACAGTTCTGTCAAAATCTGCAAGTGTGGTGGTTCCACAAATGTACTGAATAAATTATTGTAATGCTGCACTACCTTGTCATAAAGAATTTTTAGTTCCTGTCAAACCTGCCTAGGAAAATCTTAAATTTTTACTGTTGCTACTGCAAAGATGGATTTTTTTTGTACTCCCCGTACTCTGTCCTTGTCAATCTTGGTAGCCCTCTTGATGCTCTCAGCATCCTTTCATAGCCAGAGAAAATACTGTCTCTCCAGATCTGTTCCTGCCATCCCTCTAAGGTTGCTTTGAGGCTTATCTGCATTTTCAGTGAGAACACCTGTTTTCTTTCATACAGATTAGTACCCATAAGAGCAGTTACATTTCTGTGCTTTTCTAAGTGTTAGACTTAAAAGTCTTAGGCTTGGACTGAGTTCTACACTTGGGAGAGAGTGGTATCTTTTTTCCCACAGCCTTTTGCCAGAAGACCTGTATTTCCACATAGTATTTTTGCTGCACACTGGTGCCAATGCTTTTGCTACCCTCAGGTTGTAGTTTTCTACTGGTGACCAAAATTAATTTAGTAAGAAAAAAGACAAACACGATTTGCAGTGAGCCGTATCCACTACAAATGAAAGAGGACACGAATATATTCAAGTCAAATGTTGTAGAAATTTATATTTAAATAGAAAATTATTTGCGGTAAGACAGTTATTAGGAGAATATTTGGATGCTTTTGGCAGCTGTAAAAAATTTCCTGAAATCTTTTTGGAGGCAGAGTGGTGAGAAGAAAATTCACTTTTCTTATTGAAAGTAAACTGCATCTTCTCTCTTCCTTGTAACAGGTTTTGATGACTTACTGGTAGTGAACTATGAACATGTGATACTGATATGCTTAAATTAAATGTGGTTTAATTTTGTGTTCTTATAATTTATGTATCTTCTGTACTGCATGAATATGCAGACATTTCTTCTTCTGCAAAGACAATAGAGAAAAGATTTGATCTGGGCATTGTTTCAAACAGATAACTAGAGAACTTGTTTAAAGCCTCCAGGTAAAAGCATAAAGGCATTAGGCACACAAAGAATAAAGTGGGATGTATATGAATAACATCATTGTGTAACATCAGCTGTGCAGCTGTGTCTGTAACGTTGTATGACATTGTAGTTAGAATTCTGAAAGATGATACTCTGCTTAGTCTTGGACCAAGAGGAGTAAGTCCATGAATAAAAGTTGAAATACTAGGGTTTCTGATACCAGAAAAAGCACACAAGGACTTAAGGATAAATAAGCATGAGGTGCCAGCCCAGGTCAGTATTTTCTCTGTGTCTCTTAAGGGAAGAATATACAGATTTATAAATAAAGATGACAGATTTAAAGTAACTTTTGTACCTCACCTTTCCTGAGTTTCTCATCCTTATTTGCATTGCTAACAGTGTAATTCAGCAGTAGAAAATTACAGACCTTCATTTTTAGAAGATGCATGTGCTACACAGGCTAAACTAAACTAGCACTTTTCTAAGCTAAGCTAAATAGGGATGAGGCTCAGAGTTTGGCTGTGGTTATCATTCATGGCATGAGTTTGGGCCAGGCCAGCTGTTCCTCCATTGCACACTGCCTGGCCATGGTTTGAGGTACAGCATGAGTGCAACAGGTAATGTGGGTGAAACTGTGTCTGGAGTGGGAAGAATCCCTTCCTGTTATGTGTAATGTTAACCTGCCATCAGGAGTGTAACAGCAGGTCCCGGCCTATTTTATTTACTGAGATACTTTGAGCTCTCTAGTAATGCCTCCCTGTAGGTTTTTCCAGGACTGAGATGTTTGTCTAAGTTTCAGAAAGAAACAATGTTCTTATTTAGTTGGCAAAGAACAAAAATGCAGAAAGATCATTGCTGTCATTTATTGGAACATTGCCGTGCATCAGGATGTGTAGTTCGTGTGCTTAGTACATGTGGACATACTGGTGTCTGCATAGCTGTGTGCCTGGAAGAAATTGCTAACTGTAGTACCTTGAAGGAAGCAGAGATGTTAGTTTTAGTGCAGCAGAACACAAGACAACTGTGCTGCTTCTGATTGCAGACTCACTTTCAGGGTGTCACATCTACTCTTATGGATATTCATATAATGTGTATTAACAAAACTCTTCGCTGTGGCTAGTGAGAATGATGAAGCACTGGTTGATGCTATCATTTTAGTAGAAATTGTTTGAATAAGTAGTCATAAGCCTGTGTGAGTTTGGAAAAAAAAAAAAAAATCACTGAAGTTTGGGCTGTAAGACAAGTTGGAAAGATCCTTGTCTGTTTCTGTGTGTTTCAGTTCTTCCTATTTTATTTTCAGATTGTCTTCTTGCAGTGTGGCAGATTTGTGGAGTTTCATTCACAACATGGCCATTACTACAGGACAAGAATACCAAAATTTGGTAGAGATTTCTCTTACCACTATCCATCATGTGACCTGTATTTCGTAGGAGCAAGGTATTAAGTGGAATATTTTGTTTCAGTTTTGTTAGCAATATTTTCCAAGAATAAAATCAACATTAAAATACCAGAAAAGTTAAAAAGTGAAAGAAGTAGCAATTCCTTCCAAATTAATAAGGGAGACTGTGAAGAGTGGAAAATGGGGGAAGATTAACATTAATTCAGTTTCCCGTGCTTTTAAGCCTTTTTTTCTTTGATTCTTAAACCATGTACATCATGTATTTGCAAATGTGTATTAAAAACTGCAGGTCAGTGTACTCTTTTTATTAAAAAGTGTTTAGCATTTAAGTAAGGAAAATTAAATAACTTTTCCTGTCCTTCTTGGTGTTTTATTGCTGTAAAGTGTGAGTTAAATCACATAATTTGGTCTCTGAAAAGACACAGTAAAAATAAAATTAGATCACTAGGGTTTCAAACAAAATAAGTAGAAATTCAAGATGTAAGTTAAATCACAGGAAATTAAAAAGATCTTGAGCAATGAGTTAATGTATCTTTTCCCTGGAAAACAAGTAATTGTCAGGATATTGAGGTATAATAGATAAATGGTGAACATGCACATTTTTCTCTGTATTTTAAACACTGAAGTATAGGTTTGTCTTGTAGATTATGAATTCTGAAAATTGTATATTTGGCAAAATTAGGCTGTGAATAAGAATCTTTACCATGCCTCTGAACTTACAGCGGTATTTTTCAGTTTTTGTAAGAGACAAGAGTAATTTTGGGGTTTTCTTTTGTAGTTCTGAAGTGTACAGGCTAAATCTGGAGCAAGGAAGATTTCTGAACTCCCTGCAAACTGAAGCTTCGTAAGTTTTGTGTGATGCATGACCTCTGTCTTCTTTCCAGCAGGTGGAAGCAGACTCCTAGCATGCTCAGCACCAGTACTCTGAACGCTGCCCAAACGCTTTGCAGAGTTGAAAAGGAACATATGCTGAGTCTGAGTCTCATTTCATTTTATGTTCTGTCATTTTTTTTTTGTTCTAGTTTTTATGTTTAATTGAATTTTCTTTTGTGGATGTTTTAAAGTTGCTTAATATGGACTAAATAGGTATTATATAACTTGATCTTAAGAGCATTTCATTAAAACTTTGCCATTATTACTCAATTTAGCCGTCATATAGAGATCTACCCACAGGGTATGTACTTTCCCAGACATGTCTTTGTCCTTCTGCTCTTAAGTAGCCCAAAGAGAATTTTTATATTTCCAGCCTGTGTCTAATTCTTTTGAAAACCCTACCAGAGTAGGAGCTGAGCTTTTTTTATATGGGGAGAGGCAGATGAGGAGAACAGACTTCACTAGATAGAGCAGCTTGTTGGTGTGCAACAGCTGGTGTGCAGTGGGCAGGATAGCTTCGTGGATGAAGGAGTATTTGGGAAGGCAAAATAAAAAACTGAGCAACAGGAGGAAAAAAGGGGAAATCCTAGAATGGGAGAGGTAAGGGTATAGTGTAAAATCTGGATTAGAGAGATGAGACTTAAGTTGTGAGAAGGTTTTGAGGCGAGGGAGCTGGATGAGTTACAGAATTAGAGGTAGAGACCTTTGAATGGAAGAAGTTGGAAAGCGCTGGGATAAGTGGTGTAGAGAGAAATATTTGTACTTTGGAAGAATTGTTGTTGAAATACAGGGCTCTTGGGTGTCCTGTTGAGAAACAGTATACTTGGGTGAGAGAAAGGAGACCATTGGTCACACAGAATATGTTGGAGAGGTAAGCTTTAGAACATAAGTCATCATAAAGATCTTTTGACATAATTAGAATCAGAAAATCATTTAGGTTGGAAAAGACCTCTAAGATTATCAAGGCCAACTGTTAACCCCTCACTGCCAAGTCCACCACTAAACCATGTCCCCAAATGCCATATCTACATGTCCTTTAAATACCTCCAGGGATGGTGATTGAACCACTTCCCTGGACAGCCTGTTCCAATGCTTGGCAACCCCTCCAGTGAAGAAATTTTTCCTAGTATCCAATCCGAACCTCCCTTAGCATACCTTTAGGCCATTTCTTCATGTCCTGTTGAGTTGTTTAAGAATTCAGTGGAGCAGAGTGATATGGCAGGGCTTAGTGGTAGGTGGTGGATATGGGCAGAAGAACGCAGGATCGTTCAGGCTGGAGAGAACCTCAGAGCCCAGGCTCCTTCTAAGGGCATGGTCATAAGCATTCAGATTAACTTTCTCAGGGGGGTCTTGAAAACTCCAAAAGTGGAAATTTCCTGGCCTCTATGACTAACACATTCCAGTGCTTAATTATCCTTATAGCATAAAAATGTTATTCTTACATCCAGTAGGAACCTTACCTGTTTCAAGTAATCAGCACTGTCTCTGACTCCAGATTGTTAGTAAGCTCCCCTCAAGTATGGGAAGCTGTTGTTTTGTAGCCATGTGTCCCTCCCTCCAACTTTTGCTTTTCCAGGCTGAGCAATAGTGTACACGATTACAGAAAACTTACTGGTTGTTCATGGGTTCAATTGTTCTGAGGTCATTAAACTTGCTTCTTTTTCTGTTGTAGAGAGAGTAATGTCTGTGACGTAAATCCTGTACACTTCTTGTTTGCTATGGGGACAGCTGAGGTAAATGTTTGCATTCCTTTTATGAAAAGGGCAGTAGTGTTTGTTTCATTTTTATATTAATTTGCAGGAGGATAAGAAGTCATGAACCTAATTAATTAAATTGGTCTCATTTGTTATGTTAGATATAGCTATGTTAAAGATGATTTTTTAGAGCGTGGTGCAGATAAAATATCTGAGTTACTTGGCTGCTGAGTATTTGAGATTTTTCAGATGGGAGCAAAAATAATGTTCTCTTCTTTTGCAGTGTAGCCGTCTGTAGAAATTAGCTGGCATGTGTATCCTATTAATCTTCAGGAAATTAGTGATTTTGATTCAGATTGCATTAAAGAAACTAGAAATGAAATGTGTGCAGCGTGTATGTCATTATTAGAACAACTCATGTCAACCTAGGAAATTTTGTTAATTATTCATTAGATTAGATAATTCATAATTTTATTTAAACATTTTTGGAATACCAGACATCTGCTGCATAAGCTTGAACCATATTTTCTAAATTGTTTAGGGTAAAGTGGAATGCTGGGATCCTAGAACTAGAAATCGAGTTGGGCTGTTGGACTGTGCATTAAGCAGTGTGACAGCAGACACAGAGTGAGTAAAGGCCACCTTTTCAAAGTGTGTTGTTCTGGATTTTTCAGAAGTTTTGCTTTTAGAAATAAATCCCACCTTGCTTTAAAATGACCTGCCCGTTCTCTTCTCTTGTCATTGCTAGTGTGAATAAAGGATTTTCTTAATCTTAAAGGAGTTCTCTTAAACATTGATCTGAGTAGTAGTGGCTATTTTTCTTTACAAATACAAGTTGTAAATGTAAACAGTGCAGCTTTTTGGAGTAGTGTTTCTGAGTGATACCTGTAAATTATTTTACAATAATAATGTAGCTGTTTTTAACATTAAAAAAATTATTTGCAGACTTTATTGAAAGAATACCTAACTGTAAGCATTGTGCTTTGCAGGATAGAAGGTTTACCATCCATTTCAGCACTGAAATTTGATGGAGCTTTGAATATGGCTGTTGGAACATCTACTGGGCAGGTAGATTTGACTTCATCTACCACACTTCTTAGGAGATCCTGCTCTTGCAATTCCCAATCCAAGTCTATCATACATTGAGTGCAATATATCTCTATTACTGCAAGTATTTATAAGACCATAAATTACATGTATAGAGTGGTAATAGTCAAACTGCAATTTAATTTTGTTAAATGATTGTGCTCTTCAGAATTCTGTAGGTACCACTTAAAATCATCATAACCTACATACTCTATAACTTCAAATTTGCAGTTTTCTTAAGACTTGAGTCAAGTATGTGGGGAAGCTGCTGCTTTTTGGGACTATCAGTCCCATCTCAATGCAACATATGTGCTCTGCCTTATCTTGATGGGGGTTAAAAAGCACAGAAATTGTTGTCTTTCAACTATTATTTTTACTGTCTTATCTTGATATGAAAAATCATTTTCATTCATTTATTGTTGCCGTCATATTTGTAAAGGGAAGTGTCGGGATTTTTCCTGCCTTCATCAGTATTTTCATGGGTTTAGCAAACTGTAGCTTCTTCAAGAGCAGATATGTGTGTGAGAATTGTATTTGCTATGCTAGTGTACAAGTCAGACAAATTTTATTGTAGACTGTGTTTCTGATTAAATAAACCGAGAATATTATTTTTCCCAAAAATTATTGGTATTCGCACTTTACATATGAAAGATTTAAGGTCTTTCTCAAGTTCCATAGGAAATTTTGGAGATAAAAATACAGGTTTCTGGAAGATAGGGCCTGTACTCTCTACTTTCCTTAACACAAAAACTTACACTCTGTGGTGTTTCATTGTGGGAATGTTACATTCACTGAATCTGGAAGGGAGTCTGAAAATTTAAATCGTGTAAGAACAGCACAAGAATCTGAAAGTGAAATGTTACTAATTATGAAATACTAAGAGTATTGAAACAAAAAAAAAAGGTTCATTTCTTTTCAATAGAAATTAAAAAGTCTTTAGAAAGATGGTTAGGTCTTAAATTTGTTAATTTTTCTAGATGGAAGCATGCTGATGTTAAAATACATGGCTAGAATAAACTGGGCTCACTTAATAAGCTGTTTTCAGAATTTAAAGTTATTTGTTTTATGTAAATCCTACCTATGTATTTAAGTAAAATCTCACTAAATAGTTAAATATTTAGTGAAGATCTGATGGGCATGACTTCCTCATGATCTTACAATGCTATAAATTTAATCTGCCTCTTTTTCTTCAAGGTTCTATTATATGATCTCCGGTCTAGTAATCCATTAATAGTCAAAGATCACCACTATGGCCTGCCTATTAAATCAATTCAGTTTCAGCATCAGTTGGATTTAATTATCTCTGCGGATTCTCGAATAATAAAAATGTGGAACAAAGATACAGTAAGTAGTTTTATGTTGCTGCATTTGGATTTTTTACTTTATTTACTACATTTGGATTTTACTTCATTTGCATTGGGGATTTTTTTGTTTTGTTGTTTTGGGGGGTTTTTTTGTGCAGCTTGATTAATTAAGCTGAAATTCAGTGTAGGAAGCTGAGGTTTTAATGTCTCTCAATTTACATAGCATTTTGTCCTGTCTGACTAAATCAACATCTGGGAAGTTATTCAATAGGCTGTCAGGTATAAAAATACAGTCTTGGGGTTTTTTAGCTGTTTGTACATGTCTGGCCAAGAGGCTTCTTTCAGGAGAAGGATTTAAACATAAAAAGTAACTAACCATTGCCTTAGTTTGTGTATTTCTCACAGTGTTCTTGAATACATCCAGTTACCTTTAGGATCTACTAAAATCAGGTGCTGCTTATTTTCACAGGAACATATTTGGGTACTGAAGCAGATACTATGCGTAGAGCCAAATAACAATGTGTCTTACACTGTATTAGTGGATTATGTTGCAGTGGGCAATGTCTTTATCCATGCCTTTTGCACCTCTAAGTGAAATTGAAATCTCTAATGTTCATAGCACTTTTTTTCATTATATCATGCTGTCCTCTTTCTTATCTTTCTGTCAAGGGAGCTTGCTATGAATCTATGGGGTAACAAAATAAGTTACCCCATAGATTCATAGTAATACTACTGTAACTTGTTTTGGTTTGAGGGATTGTCTGTAGTCATTGTGTTCCTTCTAAAAAGCATCCTCCATTTATGCTTTTCTAACTTCATAGGGAAACATAAAGAGGTTGTAGGAGAGGCTTTTTTTCTAATTATTTCAGGCAGTCACTTCAGTATTGTTGTGCTGCTTCATGAACTTTCAGCAGGCTTTTATTTTTTCTGTGATGGCAAGTAGTTTTTTGTAAGCTCCTCTGCAGTTAATTTTTATTGTTTGAAAGAGCAAATAAATTATTGGTTATTATTTAAAACATCTGCAGTGGCCTCTCTCCATTTTTCTTAGGTGTATATATTTCCCTCCTTGAGAATGAAGCACTATAAGGTTTGTCAGGTGGCCTCTGGTGGGAAAAGGGAGGTTTCTCAACTGCTGGAAGGCAAAGATAGCTTTGGACTCTTTCCTAGAGTATGTTCCAGCTGGCTCCACCTCTCCCAGATGCTGGTTCCTGACTATCTCTGGCTGGGAACCAAGTGCAGAGGCAGACTGCGGGTGGAGAGCATATGGCTTTGATACCAGAATAGCCCCATGCTGAGACGTGCCTTGGGGTGGGGAGCACCAGGCTTTTGTCTGCTGAGGCCGGGGTGGAGGAGGACTCTTCTTAATCATCAGGGAGAGACCAGAGGTGGGTGGGGTAACTGCGAGGGAAAGGAAGGGCCCAGAAAGGTAGGTGGGATTGCTGCAGGGAAAGAAAAAAAGAGGAACAGGATCAAAATTTTCCTTGTTCCTGTCCCTCATTTAGAACTGTGTAGGCAAGTAGTCTCATGCTTCAGATTATGTGGTCCAGTTGTTAGAGACTCTTCCTTTACTGGCTGTCTTGTGTGTTGGCTTATAAGAGCACCTGTATTTTGTCTGGCTTTTTCAGACTCTGTTCCAGTTCTTATTATTTTGAGAATGTTGTTTCCTGCTTTTACCTCTTTCTTAAGTAACCTTTATAACTTCAATTCTGATCTAAGCTAGATACCACTGCATGCTCTTACTACTTTTATTTTATATCAACACCTCTTTAATACTGAGTTTATAAATCATAAATAAAGTGCTGAGCTATATTTAATTTCATGTAGACATTAGCAGGGTGGAAGAACCAAGCTCCAGATTCAAATTCCACTCCTAATCAGTTTTTTCAGCTAATCATGCTTCACAAAGTAACATTATTTAAAACTACCACATTCAGAGCTGAATGATGTGAGGGTTACACTGACAATGTTCCAGGAACTTATGGACCTCAGCCCCGCTTTTGCATAAAATAAAGTAAATCTGACATATATTTTCAACATAGAAGTGTACTCTGAGAAATTAGAGATGCCACTGTACATTGCTGTGTCTTCAATAACCAGTAGGCTGCACTTCCTTGTAAGAGATTGAATCAGAGATAAAATACAATACACAGTTCCTTGTGTTATGTTCAAATGTTTAATAGTATTTTATTGTTCTGCAAAAGCTGTTCCATCTTTATTCCATCATGTTTCTTAGCTTCTATAGCAGCTATTTATTAATGTTTAGATTTACTGAATTTAATTACATTGTTTGGAGTTCTTTATGATTTATTTTCTTCCTACAATTTCAGGGAAAGATATTTACTTCAATGGAGCCAGAACACGATATAAATGATGTCTGCCTGTATCCAAATTCAGGTATGTTAAATATATTAATATCTTGCTAAATTCAAAAGGAAAAGCTTGCTAACCCAAGCTGTGGTCTTTTTTTCTGTTTAGGGGATATCATTTAGGTCTACTTTCCTCCTTATGGCAGAGCTTGGAATAAAGGGTTATTTGTCAGTGTCCTTGTTTCCTCTGCATCTGTATTACATTGGAGCCTCTTTGCAGTTAGAAGCTGCTGTGCTGTTAATTGAGTGATTGACCTCTTTTACTCTTTCAAATATCTGAAGTGACTCATGTCATTAGAATAGGAGTTTTGGCCTATTGTCTTGACTAAGTCCCAGATGAGTTAGAGCTTGCTTTCTCAAGGTAGGAAAAATCTCTTTACAGCAAGTTTATGGATTTTTTTCAAGTATTTACAAAGATTTGATCTTTCCTTGATTTAAATACAGCCCTTAAATTGTGCCGTCCCTTAGATTTAGTACTTTGGTTTTAAGTGTACATTCCTATGTGCACAACTTTGCATGGTTTTTGTGACTGTTCTCAGATTTGTTGCATCTCATAATGTTATGTTTAGAGATCAACACTGAGGATCACTTCTAATCAGGGTTTCCAGGACTTGGTTTATGAGTAAAAATATTTTGCAAAGTGGTGGTTGTATGTGCATATGTGCTTTGGTTGTATTTCAGAGTGCAACTGGACTTAATTTTCTTGCTTAATATGAGTTGCTGTAGTTCTTAAGTACGGTGTGACACCTACTTCCTTTTTTAGAAAGCAGTACTGAAAAAGATGAATTAAGTTAGGGCCACTAGGATGGCACAGAGCAAAAGTCTTGAAGCAGACAACGCCTGTGATGCAAACTCTGCTGTTATCCTAATTTTAGAGAGAGGTAGCAGTAAAGATAGAGCAACTTGGATTTTGATTCATACTAGCAGCTCAAATTTAAGATTGTAGATAAGTGAGTTAGAGATTTCTAGCAAGTTAAAACTTATCTTTGTCTTTCCTGCCAACTTCCATTTAAGAATGTGTTGGAGGGGGTTTTTTTCTTTTTTTTTTTTGGCGGGGGGGTTTTTTGGGTTTTTTGTTTGTTTCTTTTTGTTTTTGTTGTTGTTGTTGTTAGATGAGCAATTAAATACTCTTCCCTGATAAGATGGTGGGCATTTTTGACCTTATGGAGCAAGGTACATACCATGTGCCCTGGTTGTATGTAGGAGTTCATGTGGGTGTATTTGAGAATTACTGTGTGGTGACAGGGTGGACTGTGCACCATGGAGGCAGATAAGCCCTCATCCAAGGTGGCTACAGAGAGAGGTCCTTGGAGTGAATTATCTTCAGCATTTCACCAAGGTTTTACCTGTGAGCTTGTTGGTTTCATCTAAAAGAGAATCCCGCAGCAAGTTAACATCCACACAGCATCAATGAAGGGCTCACCAGAGGAAGTGGAAAAAAAAAAAACTTATTTGACAATGTAGAATCGTAGTGTAATTTAGGTTGGAAGGTACCCCTGGGAGTCGTGTATTTTGTACTCAAAGCAGGGACAACTTGAAGTTAGATCCAGCTTTGAAGTTGGATCAGGTTGCTCAGGTTAAGCCAAGTTTGAATATGTCAAGGATGGGCATTACTCAACTGTGGATGCTCTGTAGCCTTTGTGGTATGTGGACATGCCTCATGTGCTTTTGCAGAAATGATTTTCATGAGACTCTGCAGGATGAATCTTGTAGCACAAAGAATTGAATGCACATATCTCCCTAATGTTGCTATTGGACATAGCTTTTCACGTGTCTGTGATTGAGATCTAGATTGTGCAGTCCAGTTCTGTGTCCCACATCTCCTGCTAAAGTCAGTTCTGCTTTTCTTATTGTCTGTAGGGGGACAGGTTGATGGTTTTGGTAAGAACTGTTGTGGGAAGAAAACTAGGTTGTATTTTATAGTCATGTGGAGACAGGGGGGCAAAAACTAGAACATGTTGCAGTGGAAATTGAGAGATTTAAGGTAAGAGGTGGTGCATCACATGTTTATCATAAAGACTGTTGGACCAGAATTTAAGGTGCCTAGAACCACCTCATGCTCATTCAGAATTTAAGGAATAATCATGACTGAAGATCTGAAAATAAGGAAATACTTTCAGTAAGATGGGTTTGCAGTTGTGGAAAGTTGGAAATATAGCATGATTTCAGTATCAGTATGGGTTTGGCTCAGTGCTCTTACTAGTGCCCCAGCATTCTCAGAGCACTGCTAGATGTATGGCAGAGGAAACCCAGGAGATTTAGTTGTAGAATATAAATGAAACTTGACAGCATCTTCAGTGTATAGAAATCTGTGTCTCATTTGTTTCAATTATTGTAAAAAAAAAAAATTAAAAGTTAAAAATTTGCATTTTCTAAAACTGCTTCTCCCACATACTGTCACTTCATACCCCCATTTTCATTCTTGTACACTCGTGATACTGTGTTGCAGAGCATTTTCCAAAGAGGGTCTCATTACAACTTCTGAAAAAGGGTTCTCATTTATTTCCCTTCTACAGTAATCAAACTAGGCTGTTGTGTAATTTGTGAGGGTGTAGTCTCTCTTCCAATAAAAATTGGTTAAAACTAACAAGCTGAAGCAATAAAAATGCATGGAGTAGACTTCTCCTTTCAGAGTTGTTAACTTTCATTCTTCTATTTCCCTTGTAGTATACACCCATGTACTGTTCTGAAGTCTCTTTTTGTCCTCCTTTAATTATTGGTGGAAGACTCAAAGAGGAAGTTTTCCTTTACTGTCATCTTTGAAGCACCTGCAGAATTAATTTCTGTCTTTATTTCTTGTGATTCATATTCAGTCAGTGGAAAAATGCTTTGTCTCATGAAATAGTAGTGAGCATGCTGTTAGGGGAGCATGTAACCTATATACTATACTGGAGTGCTCTGTGTGTGTCTGTGTATATTCATGTATATACTATAAATCCTTGCTTTTTCCTTAAATTGCCTGCAACCCTTTCCAGGCACAGTTTTTAGCCTGTTTGCTGACTAAGCTTTCACAAATATCTTGCTTTGCTGGGAAAGAAAAACCCCTTTTTTTCTGACATTATAAGTCCAGATGCATTGTGTATTTATAATAAAAGGATTAGATAGGAAGGATTACTCCACCCATGTTAATTGCATTCCTCTAGTTGGGTGTAAATTATATTTCTGCCCTCTGGGTGTGTAGTAATTGACCCAATTATTCATAGTCTCAGTGGCGTATGTTACAGTTCTTTCAGATCAGAATGTTATCTAATTTGATGGCACTTTTCTTCTTCATAATCAATCTCTTATATTACCTGTTGATCAGCTACATTGGAAAGACAAAATTGAGATAAACGTGAAAGTATATAGCAAATGTTCTTAATACTGTTTTATGTAGAAGGAAATTGAGAATGTTCTTTGTTTTGAACTTACATGAAATCTTGTGGCAGTAGGAGATTTTCCACAGATTTTAGTACTCCTACAGTGTTTTTTTTATACTTAGAGTACTTAAACCCCTTACTGGTTTTGTGGTGTTTCTTCAATATGTTCATAGATACTTCAAATTCTACATTTTTCCTGGTTGGCTGATAGGACTAGTATTACTCCTTTTGAAGCCACATTATCCTGTATCTCATTTTGGGTTGAGAAACTGCTGTTGTGTTGATTTCCCAAGATGAAATATGAATGAAGGTGTAAACCATGTTATGATTTATGGCTTTGTTTAGGTATGTGTTTAAAAATAAAACAAAAAACCACAAGTATTAATACCAATGTATTAATAATGCAATTTTATGTCCAAGGTAAGTTTTGACTGCAATACTAACTGGATTTGTTCTAAACTGTATTAAGGGATTAACTGTTTATATTTGTTACGAAAATTGGCAGCCCGCACTTGTCAGGGCTTAATGTTGCTTAAAGTGGTGCTGAACCATTAAGGTAGAGGACAAAAGGGAATAAATGTGTAGGAAATTAGGCTTTGTTAATTATGCTGGTATCACACGTTTCTTTCCATGGTATTTGATGCAACTATTTATTACAGGTCTTGATTAATGTTCCATTGCAAGCCAAGAATATGTACTTTACGAGCTTTTTTTTAAAAAAATAGTATTATCCTCTTGTGATCAATATTTTTAAATGTGGAAATCTCTTTTTAGGAATGCTAATGACTGCCAATGAAGCCCCTAAAATGAATATCTATTACATACCAGTAAGTATTACAAGGTGTTGCTGATATTGCTCTTTAAAGACAAAATTGTTCGGTGCCATTCACGTATTTCAGTTGAAATTCATGTCTACATTGTCTGAGTTGTCACAGTAAAGTAAATTTAGGTTAACCATAATTTATTAATGTGACATGTTAAATTACTTTAAAAACAGCCTGTAATTTGCCTTTTGCTGCCAGTTTCAAAACTGATTAGTGGCAGTAGAAAATTCAGGTGGAGCTTTACTGGAAAAAGTAGGTTTTTGGATAGCTGATCAAAAAGAATTCCTAAATAGGGACTGTATTTTTCAAGATAATAACTTTGCTTTGTTGTGAAATATTTCATTAGTGCCTGTAATGTGTGATATACAGTGACATAGTCGTAGCAGTAAATATTCTTCTCTGTCCTGACAAAGAAATGACATTGTGTGGCTTTAAGTATGGCTCTTGACTGTAGCTTATGCTCAATGCCCTTCTGCAGTTGCAGCTTTTGACTGGATAAGCTTTCCACTTGAAAGGCTTAACTGTAGGTTTAACTATGTGTTTTATCTCTGCAGATTGGTTTTAGGGAGACTTAGCAGCAAGCCTTCTGGTGTCAGGGAATGGTACAGAAAATTACACCTGCATTTCACTCTTGGTTTAGTTTCTACAGTGCGTTCTCTAGAGGTTTTTTTGTCCTGATAGAAGATAAAGAGCTGGATACCTATGTAAATGTTACATGCAGAATAGCTGACCAGATTCTAAAAATATGTACACTTCTTAATTAATTTTATTCACATTTTGGACAAACTATAAAATGTATTAATATTGAAATATATATTTAACTATTTTTTAAATCATCTAAAAAGTCTTCATTTAGCTAATTGATTTTAAATTAACTTAAATTTAATTTTTTTCAGTTTATTTCTGGTCATCTCCTGCCGTGTCCCCTGTGTATGATCTTGATTATGTTCAGGATGGAGATTTATGAGTTTATTTCTCCTTGTAGAATAGGCAGTATATACATGTTGTATTTGTGTGTCTGAACACAACAGTATACCCCTCTAAACAGTTCTGTGGTCTGATATATTTACTTACATTATTAGATTTTTGCATTTAAAGAGATGTGGAATTTTATACGTGAGTTATGTCAGGTTGTTCTTCGGATGTGAATTGCCTATTTCTGTAATTCAACTCTAACCAACTCACATTTTGTTAGTGGGCTGTTCCATGCTTTGGGTAACAAAGCAGGACAGCAAATACTTTTGTATTTAGGACAAAATACTAGCTGTAGTTAGAAGCTGAACACTTTCTTTCCATTTACCTCGTCCTTTGTAAGGTTGAGAGAGTAGCTCTCCAGGCATTTTTTTATCTTCTTTTTTAATTAATGGATTAGGGAAGACAAACTCACATATTTTCAAAGTCTGATGAGTTTTTAAAACTGGAATGGACTAGTTAGTCAATTTAAGTAATCCAGATGGAAAAAGCATTCCTTCTGTCACTAAAGGTAAGGTTCAGCTTCTCTCTGAAAATTGTGCACTGAGATTATTTTTTGTGCAGGTGTGCATGATACATGAACTTGACAGCTATAGTACATTAGAGGTGCACATTCAGCTTAGCCAAAAAGTTATTTCATTGTCTTGATTGTCACCAGTGATGAGTGTTTGTTAGAACTTGTTCAGGCCAGTATTATTTTGAGTATTCTTGCACATATTGTAAATCAAAATGAAAAATACTTACTTTTTGCTCTCTCAAAAGTCTCACTCTCATAGAATCCCCTGTGAGTACTCTATTTGTGTTTCTGAAGTCAGACAAGTAGTTTTTAGTTAAGAAATATAAGCACTCTGTATTAGATCTCAGCTCATACCTAGAGAGAATATTGCAAACTTAAATAGCGACTAATACTATCTAGTACTTTTGCAGCATGCAGGCTATTCCAATGAAGATTAACGTAAGTCTTGCCCTAAACCATCTTTCTTTGTCAGCATCCCCTGATTTTTGGTACCTGAGTCTGCCTAAACTTGTTTGGATGATACCTTTTTATGGGTTTTACATTCACAGTGACATGAGTATACAAATGGACCCAAATGATGAATGTTAAAGCATGAATCCAAATATCAGTTCTATTTTTGAAATATTGTTGTATACAAGAAAATTTAAAATTTATTTCAAAGGCTACTGCCCAGATTAAATTTGCTTTTCAAATAAGCTAAACTTCTGCAGTTTGTGTTAATGGCTTTGAGCTTGAAGGCTGTTGAACATACCTTAAATACTGTCAGTACTTTTTTAGTTGACAATCTGTAGTTTATTTCAAAGTGTGTAATACTTACTTTAGACAATAGGAAAGTTAAATGTAGCGAGAAGAAGTTACTTTGAAATAGAGACGGAAATCTCCCACCCTGGTCTGACTTTTTTACCCTGTCTGCCTTTTTACAGGCAAGACTGAAGGGGCTGGCACAGACAGTACTGTATAATTGAAGGGTGTTTTAGTGCATTTCCTAAAAATCAAGTATGTAGCTTACTAAATCTGTTTCTGTTGGCTGTTTTGTTTGTTTTTTAATCTACCTTTTAAATGAAGAAAATATATATAAAATGGAGGACTTGTGTCAGCCTTAAACTGCTCCAGGGCATTTTTTATTAAGGAAACCTAATGTTATTAACACGTTCACGTTGCAGTTTTATTCCTTGATCTTCCAGGCTAGTTATTTGAGCTCAGAGTTGCACACCTGTCCTTTGGTTTCTCTGTCAGTAGATGATTAATACTTGGTTTTTTTCCATCCTTGGAAGACTTACTAATTTCCTTGCACAGGCAAAGATAAGTTTAGTTACATGGGTCTTTGGAGCAAAACTTTAAAGAACTGTATTACCTGGTCTCTTTTCATGGTGTCATTTTCTGTCTTTTTCTAAGAACTAGGATTCACAGTTTTTATAATGAATAACATAATTTTCCCTTTGTTTGTTTACTTTAAGGTAGACTTGAATACTACTAAAAATGTGTCCTTTGTCTTTGAGATGTTGACAGGAACTGAGTTATAAGTCTTACTGAGTTCTGTAACAGAATAAATGCCTGGGGGAAATGCTACTAACTGTAAAGGACAGTTATGTAAATAAAATCCATTCAATTGCCCATGCCCCTCATTGGCCTGTAGTGCTAGTAATTATTCTCTTGTTTTAAATGCTCGTTGGAACAGCTATAAGGAATTGCCATGGCTATGATCAAGGAGGATACTTAAATTCCCAAATGTATGGTGCTGTGCTCTGTGTAAGGAAAAAAAATTCACAGCAGTGGGAGTCTTGTAGAGCAGGAGTGTGTATGTTCATGGATGGGTGCAGACAGACCCAGCTTCCTCTGTCCGTGATTGGAGTTGGCCAGACAGTGCAGGACTGTGCCCAGCCCAGCATACCCAGCCTCTCAGCAGGTTTTATTAGTGTGGGCACAGTGCTGTGCTAACACAGCTACATGACTGCTGAACTGGAGCTGGCTTGTGTCCGGCCAGCTTGGAATGCGCTCCGACTGAGCTCATGTCTGACTGAATTATCTGTGTACGTGTGCCCGTTCTCTCCATTGTTAATGCCAAAGCTAAATTTCCGTTTCAAACCCAAAAAATTACTGTCTCTTGAACTTCAGGATTATAAAAGATTTGACAGTGTGTATCATAATATTGCCTGTAAATGAAATGGCACGCATCAGCTTTTCCTGCCGAAGTTTCGTCAGGATGGGGATGACAACTGAGACTAGGAATGTCTGAGAACACTGTGCATTTCTTATAAAAAAGTAAAAAATCACTGCAGTTTTTTCTTTTGTGTGCAAAGCTGTAAGTAGAGGCAATACAAGATGATTTTTTGGTTTTCTAGAAAGGACAGACAGGTTTGCTTTTAAATGGCAAGGTGCCTCATATAGGGGTGCAGAGTGAGCAAAAACCAAAATGACCGTTGAAATGAAATGTTTGTGTTACATAGGTAACATCTTGAGTGACTTAGCTTGGAGACTTTGTTTTTGTTTTATTTTGTTGGGCTTTAATGAGGGCAAGTGCCTCTGACTGGAATTGGGCTGTTCACCACTAGTTTAATAGCTAACTTGCAGTTTATGCAAACATTTGGAACCTACTTCTTGCCAGCTGGCTTCCTGGTACATCACTTTGATCTGTGCCTCGGGAAGGTTGAAATGAAAAGTTGTGTGTGCCTTGGGATAGTTTTTAGACTACTGACTCAGAAACATAAGTTGAGTCAATAGTGCAACCAGGTCCTGGCCAAAGAAGGGAAGAGAGGCAGAAGTTCCACTGACACATGGTGGTCCACTGGCCTGGGATCTAAGATGAGTCAGATTCTCTTTAAGTTTAATTGAGGCTGTCATTCTCCATGACATACAACGTTCTCTTTGCAGGTTGTACAGAAACCCCCCTACATGTCAGCTCCTGGGTGCTCTGGGTGGAGAACAAGGGGCATAGGTGTTACTCTGAGTGTTTACTTCTGGTTACACGAACATGCCTGATCTTAGCAGAGATTTTGCAAATCTGTCCTGTCTCATTTATTGGACTTGAAACTTTGGGCTACACATACATACTGAAACTGAAACTTGCTCTATTCATTAGGCTGTTTAAAGAAGAGAGCAATTAAGCGTGTAATTAATTGAGTGTAATATTCAGTGTTCTGGATTTTTTTTTTTACTTTCCTGCAGTCTTGGCAGAACACTCCCTGTTGAGGCTAGAAGCAATGTACTTTTGGTGTAGTGAAGATATTAAGCTCTTTAAGAAAAAACAAATCCTGGAGCATCTCTGGCTTCTTTTCAGGTGGTTTTGGAAAATAATTTGATATCCTAGCGCTCTCCTAGTTCAGGGCTGTTGGAGTTATAAACTGGAAATGTTTCAAGAGTAAGTATTTCTTGCCTACTCAATGATTCAGTTTCTCCAGGAGTATAAGGGTTCTGGTTTCTAATACAATACCTGCTTTGGACATGTGGCTCTCCTTACTGCTAGAAATACCATGAATTTTGTCCTCTTAAAATTGGGTGGTTTTTCAGCTAAACCAGCCATTGCTGGTACTTCTTGCCTTTCATACATTCTTTAACTAATTTTGTTTTCAGGTTTTTTTTCAGGTACTCCTCTAGCCTGGTTTAATTAGTGTTTATCAGCATCTTTTTGTTTTGAATATTCCTCAAAAATGCTTCTCCTTAAAAAAAAAAAAATTCCTTTTACAAAAAAAGGATTTAGAAAAAAAAAAGTTTTAGAAAACCTTAGAAAAACTAGTTTTTCCTTGGTTGTTAACCCTGAAATACCATAATCACTGATTAAGGCAACAAATCTTATTAGCTTACGTGTTTTCATTTAATGCTGTCTATATTTGGTGAAACAGATCTGTCTAGGGACCTTGTAGTGAAGGAAATACAAGTGAAAGCAGTTTTTAATACCTCAGTTCATCCCCTTTATTTCGTTCTGGGTATTGGTTTGGAGTAGTTCTAGAATGTAAATTAGGGATGAACATGCTTTGATCATAGGCTTCCAGATGAGCTGCTTCTAAATGTCTGGATTGACCAGAGTTGTGTTCAGTTCACTCACAGACAGAAAAAGCATTTATCTGGAATAGGTAGGTATGTCCCGTCAGTCTGGTGACAGAGCGCTCTCACCAGTTCTGTACAAGATGTTACGACCATCAGATACCTGTCTTTACAGTCTGTCATTTTTCACTTTAAAAGGTGTGGGAGGTTTCTCCTGTGTTATACTCTCCACACTTACCTCTATGGTCACAGCCTTTCAGAATAGTTTAATGTCTCTAAGACTTATATTCTCATCCATTTGGGATCTACTGATTGCCTTTTTTTCTCTCTTGGGTCTTTGTATGGTGGGAACACAAACCTACCTGTCCACACCTTGTACTTCATGCCTTTAAGGGACAGTGTTTTGTATAGTCAGCTGTGGGTGCTGTTAGAGTTACAGTGAGACCTTCTGTACAGATTTTTGGCTTCTTTCTGGTAAAAGCTATGAATCGAATGATGCAATTCTTTTTATATTTGTGTCTGGCATTTTGACACTAATAGAACAGATTAGTAGTAGAGTGCAAGATTTTGATTTCTTATAGAATGTTTTCATGTCTTCTGATTGGGAGTATTAGGTCATTCTGCATCACTGCTGCCTAAAATGTTGTCTTGAAGATCATATGATGAGGCTCTGGGTGTTAGAAGACAATTGTTCATCTTGTTTAATACAGCCCTTCTCTAATGTGTTTTTGGTAAAGTGGAAAGCAACCATGAAATTGGCTTGTGCTAAGAGATTTTTTTTCTATCCTGAAACAATATATAATGTAGAAAACCATTTCATAGTCTGAGAAAAAAAAATACTGTAAAATAAAATGGTAGTCATGACATAGGATGGAAAATATTGGTCTTAATCTTAGTTTGTTCGTTTTGAGAAATGTGAAATGACTGGAAAGAGGGGTTGTTATGAAGTAGTGTATTACAGTTGAGCTTTGGGGCTGCCAAGTGTCAAAAGAAGAAACTTTCCATTAATAAAAAGATACTTGAGTGCATCTTTGGCCTTTAAACTGAGTTTTGATATATCAGTCTTGTAAAATTGTGTTTTCCATCCAGAACAGTCTAATCCTTTACACAAAAAAAAGTGCCTGGTGAATTATACATTACCTATCTCACAGTATTTATAAGCATAGGAAAAAAGTTGTTTATCTTCACAAGCAGAAATGTGAGCTTCCTACTTTTAACCTAAACACTTTCAAACTGAAAAATAACACACTGGGCTTATTCCCAACAAAGGATATCCTCCATTTCCCATGTGCTGGCTGAGAGACACGGTACCACTTATCACACGTATGTAGAAGGAAAACACCAATGTGCGATAATCAGGAAACAATTTCTGATCTTCCTGTAAAACTTGTTTCAGATGGTTTTTGGTGCTGATGATGTAGGAGTTCAACATCATGTGTAGATTATGGAGGTGTATGAACCCTGCTTAGTGCTGTTGTGGCCGTTAGTGTATGAGGCAGCACTTCTCAGTATTTTTTGAGCAGACAGCAGCATGCTGACTGTAAAGTTACACTTCCTTATAGTTTACATCAAGCCCTTCATAGAGCACGGGAGAAAACTCTTAAAAGCAGAAGGTGTATGGAATTATACCAGGTGATTGCTCTGACCATTGATATAAGAATCACATTTTTTTAGTGTTGTGACTGTTTCTCAAGCAATTGGTAGCAATGGACCTTCTGTTCTTGAGTTCTTATTTTAAGAAACAGGTTTTGAGGGGGGAGTGAGCTCCCCTTTTTTTAAGCCTGAGTATCTGAAAGATATTTTTTATTTCTTAGCTTGCACGTGTTCTTTCCTTTGGGCCATCTATTCTTCACTTGATTTCTGAAAAGTTAGAGATGCAGTTGCCTAGCTTCAGTCAGTGAAGAGAGAAGCAGTCACAGATAATGAAAATATGTAATTTCTGAAAGGAAGTTTTGTACTGTGCTATGTGTCTATCAGCATGTAATAAGAACTAGAGAGTTTTAGGTTTTGGATCAGAAAACAAAGCATGTGAGATTTTTGTCCGTGTAATAATTTCAACTAAATCTTTATTTCATTATACTTGAAAGTACAGGGTAACTGTATTGTCATCTTCTGTGCTGCACTCAGTATTGAACCATGTGTTGTGAGTTATGACTATTTCATGCAGAAGTAGTAAAAGTTATGAAGACCTAAGATTTCTATCACAGAAGACATTAGAAGTAAATAAAACTATCACAAAGTGAAAGCTTTTGAAAATTTATTTGGAAGGTGCTTTCTACTTAAAATTATTTCCTGAGTTAATACAAAATTTCTTTAGCATTATGCTCTACAAAGAAGTTGGTTTATGCTGAGCTTATCTTCAGTATCTGTCTGGAGGAGTTGCACATTCCCAACAGGTAGTTGCTTTTCCTTCCCTTTGTGTTGTCTGGCAGTACTTGCATAAACTAACAGAGAAATCTTCCTCCCAGTTTTGCAAAAACCAATTAAGCTGCAGTGGTAGGGAGTTATTAGAAACTCGCACATTCCTAGATTTCCAGTAGTTTGTCAGTCATGTAAGGTAGACAAAGAGCTGGATTTGCCAGTACCTTTACATCTGTGGCATTCCTCAAATTTCCCTAAAATACAGGTCATCCTCCAATATGTTTTGTTTTAATGACTGTAAAGATATTTATGTTGTAACATTTCTTGGCATCTGGTGTGTACTGTAAGAACTGTTGTTCCCAGCCACTTAAAAGCACGAGAGGCAAGATCCTCCACAGTGTGACAGTTGAAGAATTTTCCTGTACCATCAAGAGAAATTGAGGGGACGTGCTGGGACTTTGCATTTCTATTTCATTCATTTGGTGTTTCTTACCTGTTAATTTAGATTGCCATCAGAGGCTATAGCACACATACTAAAATCAATGCATGTGTTACTGTCATCTGTGTTAGTAGCGGAAGTTTTGTCCATTGATGGCCTATGCCCTTAGTATTGCAAGAAGTATCATTATGTTTTGAGAAACAGATTTCTGAACATGTTGGAACAGGTAGAAGCAGTCTTGAAGTTCTTTCCTTGTTTAAAAGGAAGGCCAGGACAGGAAGTTTCCCACTTACTATTCCCTTGTCTGCCTCTCCTGCAGTCACAATTGTAAATGCAAGGGAAGAACTTTGCGAGGAATTTATTCTTTCTAATGTATCATGATAGGGTGGAGTTTTTTGTTAGACCATGTAAACCATGAAGGTGGTGTCATTTGTGAGGGAGACTGTGCTGGCTCAGTGACACTGAATCACTGAACAGTAAATTGACTTCATGAAGGTTCTAATGAGTACCAGAACCTATGCAAAGGAATTGGTAAGAGCACTTAGTCACATGTGGTGGGGAATGGAAGGTGTGGATGGCCAAAGTAAAATGTGGTTCCTGACTTACTGTCAGCAAGGCATTAGGTCAGCTGATCACACCTGATCTGCACCTTTTTTTTTTTTCCTGGATAAAGAAAGACAATCCACAGATGTCCATAGGTAAATAAAACCTGTGAAGTGAGTCCCAGCTGAACTTATTGCACAGTATTAAGGCAATTTACCTAGTTGCCTCTATTTTTACTGTAGATATGCTATAGAAGCTGCTGAATTAGAATAAGGACAGACTTTTGGTAACTTTTGATCTGTTTCCAGCTAATAAGTTTTGGGAAGGTGCTTGAAGCAGGTCATGGTTGTAACACATGCTTTTAGAAGCTGTTCTCCTTTTACCTTTTGAGCTTCATTTGATTAGTCAACTTCATGTGAAAGTAGTATGTTCTTGTACTTCAAGTTTCAGTGTGTCTTTCTGACTTCACATTGTCTCAGTATTTAATAAATGTAGGGAGTCTGATAAATAAAAGATCCATAGCAGTACTGATGAAGTGTTTATGTACGTCAGAACATGATAGGGATATTGGTACAAGCATCAGACTCTACTCTTAATGCCTTGGCTGGTAAGTCACAGATGAGAAGTGTCCCTTTTTTGTTCTGTTGTGTGAGGAAAAGAGCTATTCTGGTAATCTTATTTACAGTTTTAAGGAGTAACTTTATTTGCTTGAGGGCGTCTTTTCCCAACATTATGAGCAACTGGACCATTGTCTCCTTCAAAAGATGGAGGCTTTACCAAGAACACTCACAATGAGAGCAGACCCATGACTGGTTAACTGACTGTAATACTTGTCAGACCAGAGAATATGAGATTTAAAAAAAAAACCCAAACCACCATTACAAAGCCAAACTGCTTAGAATTATAAAAATAAGTACTTACTATCTGATAACTACCAGGGCGGAAAGATTTAGTATCTCATTCCTAGAAGATGCATGCAAGTTCCTGCAGCAGTTTTTGTTTAACACTGGGAAGATCTTGAAAGCAATGTTTCCTTTAACATGCTCTCTAAGGAGTAAAACCTCTGAACAGTTGATTTGGCAGCTTCCATAGCATAGTGAAAGGTAGGAAAACCAACTATTCAACCTCTCTGATTAATGAATCTGCCAAAAATGTCTGGATGTGCTGGAGTTAGGATGAGAGAAAGAGCCAATTCATTGTATAGTTCAGTGAAATTTATGAGTGTGTGGGCTTAAGACCAACTGCAGTGCTGTTGTCAGTAGTATGCCAGAAAGGAAGAATGTGCTATTCAGTCTCTCATGGTCATGTCTGTACTCCATTAAGCTACTTGATGTCTTTAAAAGCACCAAATCTACACCATATGATGTAGGGTGAATGAAAACATGAAATTATGAAGAATATATGGGAGATTTGTTTGGAGTTTATTCCCCAAACCAATTTAATTTAGAGAATCAAAGAATTTTATTCAGTCCATTAAATAGAATTACTCAAGAGATTAACAGGGCATAAATGGAGTTGATTGTAGAGCATTCATAGGAAGAAAGATGATTACAAAAGAATGGCAGAATTCAAAATGACAAATTGTTTGGAGCACTTTGGTTGCTAAGGGAAACGCTGTGTATGGAAACTTAGTTGATAGAAACATAACAAGATAATGTGATCCCAAGGCTCCTTCTTAACATGAGCTGATCTCTTGGGCTGGCTATGATTGAAGGCCAAAAGCATAGTAACAAGAACAGAGAGCTGCAGATTTTCACATCTACAAGCTAGAAATAATCCATCTGGGTTTTTAGATTTACCAATTGCAATTGATTTAATGTTAACTGTTAACAAGGTGCAGCAAGGTGCTCTTCTCTTGACTTCTCGATGCATCTAGATGGAAACTTTTCAAAGTTATTACATATTGAGATCGGTCTAATTCTTAAAATTAGAGACCAAAACATTGAAAACAATACTCTTAAAATGAATAGTAATTAATATTTCATGTAATTGCATTAATTAAACTTGGCTATACAATTAGGGAGCTAATTATGTTTAAAATGCAATTGCACGTTTCAATCACTGCCCACACCCTGGGGATCACCACTTTTTTTTTTTACCTCCCTCATTAGACCTTCTGTAATCTCTTTCTCCTATTAAATGGTGTGATTGAAGCTGAGAATATGCATACATAGATGTGCATCTGCTTTCTCCAGCAAATATATCCTGTTAAAGGTTTTAAATGCTTTATATTGTGCTGTTTCATTAAAAAACAAACAAAATTAAGATTTTATTGTTATTATTTGTCTTCTCCAAAGAATTCTTTTTGTCTCCTATAGGTAAATATGTATGTGAAGTCATCGAGTCAGATATATAAAATATATTTCATTTCAAGAAATGATGGTCTAGAAAATAATCTCTGTTGAAGTGCTTTAACTTTCATTTTTGGTTTTGTTGTTTAATGGGAACAGAGGAATGGAGGAGCCTTCTTGGATTGTGAAGTCAAGTCCCATCTTATCACAAGCAATCAGACTGTATAATCTTTTCCTTAAATATTTCAGATTTCATCTGAAAATGAGTTGTTAGTTGTTCCCATTATCTCCGCTTCAAAGGCTGTTAAGAGTCGCATTCCTCTGGCGCTTGGCTCAGCTCTAGTTTACGGTGTCTCTGTGATGTATTTATTCTTGTGCAAGCATTACTGTTTCAGAAATCCTTCTTGCTGCCTTTCACAGTCCTTGCAACAGTTCACATTCACATATACTGGAGATGTACAGAATGTCTCCACCAACTCATTAATAATTTTACACAATGCACTGTACCTAGAGATCTGATGAAGACCTTAAAAATACGCTATTTTTGTTGTAATCACCATTATTGAAATAATATGGCAGTGAATGATTTAGTTAGTACAATTTTGCTACTTAGCAATGGTCTTAGTCAAAATGTATGGAAGGTACCACAACACACAGTTGGAAGATTTTTGACAGAAGGTTTTACTTCAAAAATACAAAAGAACAGTGATAGGACAGATTTTCTTGCTTTTTTGTTACTAACTGTATCACTATGGTGTGGCATGATATGGCCTTACAGAGTTAATTTTTGTGAAACTGAAGTTTCTGTGAATCTGTGTGTTGCTGTCTCGTGCAGCCACAGCAGATAATGCCTCTGCTTTCCAAAGCCTCTGGAACTGTGTGGCTGAATGATGTCCACATACATTAAGTCAGTCTTCTAGAGGGAATTCAGACAGTCTAAACTTTCCAAACTCTAGTCATTGATTTTCAAATCTGATTAATGCTGTCTGTGATCATTTTGCATATTTTTGATTGCTAAAATACATCAGTGAAGATTGGGAGGGCTTTTTGCTGGTTGAGTCTTTCTATATTTTGACATCTTGTTTACTGCTAAAAGAGTTTATCACTGCCTTGTATGAACTCTTCCAGGAACTTACTGTTTAACATCCAGAAAAACAGATTTTGGAACCTGTTTTTACTCCCTGAGAAGGAAGGAGTAACTGTTCAGTCACTCCTGTAGAATTGGTCTCAGAAACCTTCAGATACTTAACAATACTTGTCTGGATGTGTATTTAAAGTAGTTTGATTTAAATCTCTTGACATCTGACTGTGGAAGCTTCTACGCATCCTGGGCTTCTTTTAAGTTGTTGAACATGTTTAATACTAGTTAGGATTTGGGCATTTTTTCTGTGGCTCTAAGGGCTCTGCAGACTGGCTGTCAAACTGTTGAGTGGCATTTAAAAGTGTACAAGTTCTGTCTGGTGTTCCAATTTGAAGATAAGGAACATCTGTTGTGGGCTGGGAATAATACCTATGCTGTCTAGGGTTCATTAAGTTTAGGAGAATTGCAGACCAATGACAGGATGATATTTTCTACAGAAGTGCTCAGGAATTAGGCATGGCCATAAGAATGTTGCTGTACCATGTAAGACTTGTGGTGCCACAAAACTATGAAGTCAAACATCTTGTCAAATAGAATACAAAGAACTGTGATTTTTGAAGTTATTTTACAATATTTTTAAAATATTTTTCTGTGAACATTTTTCTCTTCTATTTCTTGGACAGTTTGGTCTCAGACTTGTTGCCTCTGCTCAGTTGCATGCTAAACCACTCATCATATTTTGCATTTTCTATGTCTAAAGTTAAGAAATATTGTAATGTGTATAAGAAAAAATTGATACTAGGTGGCACAGTACTAATAATTATTAAGTCCACATTTTTACTTCCTGTGGCTCAAAATAAGATGAAAAGCAGTGGTGAGGTGTCTGTGTTACTGGTGTATCATAGTGGTCAGTTTTGCCGTGGGGAGGAGGGGACTGGTGTGACCCATCTGTCACTCTGCCGTGCCGTGTGGTGGTGGGACACTGTGGGTGTCACTGCGCTTTGGTCACCTCGTGGGTGCTGCTTCCAGTTGGTGAAGGAGGAAAGCACTGGGAGGGGAGCAGAGCATGGAGCACCCCGCACTTGCTGCTGCCTGGGCCCTGCTGGTGGCTGAGGTTCCTCTGTTGATGGGCAAACACATTTTCAAAGCAATCTCACTGACTTCAGCAGCAGTTGGCAGAAATTGTCTCAAGAAGCGGTTATCCTAGAGAAAGCAGCAAAAGATACTGATTTGATCACTGTTGGTGTTCATGTCTGGTTTTCCTGTCCTAAAAAGAATTTGGATAAAAGCTGAGCCTAGATGTGCACTCATTTAATAATGATTTTCCCATCGGCTGAGTGCAACTTTTCTAAAACTTGCAGAGAAATCTATTTGGTATATCATAAATATTGTAAAAATTATATCTGTCTCTTAAGTTGCATGCAATTACCTACCTTGTCCCATTTTCTTATTCTTGCTGTGAATTTCAGTGCGTTTTTCTCCGTTAGGTGTGGTAGATTTGTACCTTTCCGATCCAAATTGGCAAGTATATTAATTGACCTACGCAAACTCCAGAGCTTTGTTTTATTGTGGTGGCTTTAACAGGGACTGGAGGCCAGGCTGAGCTGGTGCCAATCCTGGATGACAGCAGCTCCAGGGGGTCCCACTTGTGTTGCAATGTGGCCACTGTATGGAAACTCATGAACTGGGGGAAGACAGGCCAGTTTCACTTCTCCCACCTTGTCCCTGGAGGCCCAGTGCAGACCAGCCCTCTCAATTGTTGCTTTTGTACCTGGGCACAGGAATGGTGGAACCTTGGAGCCTGCCATTCTGGAGTGCTTTTAGCATCATCCTGGGATGGCTCTTGCTTGACAGTGGAGCATTAAATTCTGCAGTTAAAAATGCAGTAGTAGTTAAATTCTGTGAAGGATTACTGTTGCAAAAGAAGGGCATTTCTTGTTTATGTTTTTATCATTGTGGCTGAAATTGTTTGCCTTTTCTATTTTTAAATGTCTTCCTAAGCTTCAAAAAATTTTTCATTTTAATGCACAAAGCAGAGCTCCTAAGGTGTCCTAGAATAGGTAGGCAAGTAGTTTTAGTGGGGTGGAGAGGGGGAAATAAGGTAATAAAATATACACAGACATCTCTGTAGGGTTTTCCTTTCTGTCAGTTTACATGTGAAATTTGAATAATGGTTGGACTTTCTATTTTTTCCTGGTATTCTGCCACTGCTTTTTTCCATCAATTATCTCATTTCCCCCATTTGTTTTCTAGGATCTGATCATCCAGCTCACTCCACAGATTATAATGAATAATCAGGATTTTTTGCATTATGTGTTTCATGTTACAGATTACACCCCATGAAAGGTTTTACTCTCAGTATCAGGTTTTGAGTACAGGAATTACTTGGAACAGTGAGTGGAGCTACAGCTGAAGAGTAGATAAACAGTTTTCCCTTAGTTGTGAGACTTTTGCTTTAGTTACTTGTTCAAAGATTTATCCCAATCAAGATCCCATTGGGAGATTGCCCTAACTGGTTGTAGGGTTCTTGGTGCTTTGTAGGGCTTGAGCAGATGGTGTCGTAGACATGGAAGTGATGAAAAAGTTTATTGAAGTGATAGAGGTCTTCACATGATGTGTCAGCAAGACAAAATGAAGGGGAACTTTTTATTTACTGGGAATGGATGTGAGTCAAGGATTCTCCAGTTTCTAATAGTCTTAGGAGAGAATGTTGTCCTTAAATTTTATTACAATAGAAGTTTTGTTTAGTTAGTACGTAGCTTGGGGTTTTTTTTAATAAGAAGGACAAACTGCTTCATCTAAAACAAAATTATAGTAAACTTAAGATTCTTCCACACCAGTCATGCTTTGATGGTCTGATAATGAGGCACAGATAACTGATTTCTTAAGTGGCATGAAAACATTTAATAGATCTAGCCTGGTTTCTTTTTAATATAAAAGCTTGGCAATTAAATAAGTGGGTTTGGGGGAAATAAATTAAAAAATTAAAATCTGGATGGAGACAAGATGGAGACAAAAGCTTCTGGAATGTTGGCAAGAAATCAATCTGAATTTTATATATGTCATTTATTCCTGGAACAGACACGGGGATTTTGGTTAATGAAGTAGGTAAAGTGTTTCTTGTTAGTGACATCTTGGGTATTTCCTTGGAAGCTTTTGGTAATTGGAATGAAATAAGCAGCATGGTAAAAGAAGTGCACTTTTTCATTTGGCATGTAATGGTTCTCAGCTAGGGCTGAAATCTGAGGAAGATAAATTATATTTAATACAGAGAGAATAGTGGGCTAGAATAAAATGTTGTTCTCTGGAGTGTTACGGGCAAGAATATGTTAGATAGAATGTTATGGTCTAGAACACAATTTTACAGGTTTTTTGTGTGTAGTTGTCTTCAAAAGAAGACATTTGAATTAGAAGAAACACTTCTTAAATGAACAGCATTATCTCATACTGTTATCACACAATCATGTTAAAACAAACTATATATATTTTAAATAAATAAATCACTTCTAGTTGTTTCCATAATTGAATAGGATCTTAAAATGTTGTATCACAAGCATTCCTATGGTTGACTGCAGTGTTTTTAACATGAATTTTTAGCAAACAAATCAGGAACCTCATTAAAAGTCCCACTATAGGATTTAACTGGTCACTTAACATTCTAAAATGTCAGCTGATTTACTCTAGAGAGACAAATGTAGTGTTAGATTTTTCCATGCAGCTAACTCACCTACTAAAATAAGACTGCTGGAACAGCTGAATGTGGCTGCATGAGTCAAGATGGAGAGGAATTTCAATCAGAACAGCAGGAGGGAAAAGTGAAGGGAGCTGATTTTTAACTTGGGAAATTGGAGGAAGCTTAAATGGAAGAATACATCGATAGTGTGCAAATAAATCCTTTGCCTCATCATGGAAATATGCAAGTATTTTTAGTATTTCCCATTATCTGTTCATACAGTCTGGGTTTATCCTTGAATAAAATACATGAAATATATCTGTGGTGTTTTAATTAAAATAAACAGGGCAGAGTAGGATTTAACATGATTGCATAGTGAACCTCATGAGTCCAAGATCCAGCAGCACTTTACAAATTAGTTGCTATCTAGTGCCATTGGTTTGTAATTTCTTCTACAGTGTTTGGCTCTAAGCTTTTAATAAATTAATCAGTCTGGGACCACTTGAAACAGTTAAACTTGAAACCTCCAGACTGGCTGGTCTCAAATGACCTAAATTAAGACAACACTGACATAATCTGTAGTACTCTTTATTGGTAATACAAGCAATAGGTTTGATTCTAAGTGCTGCTCTTGAGGTCTGCAGTGGGATTAATTTGTTGTTCCATTACAGCACAGTAGCCAAGAGCCTAATTGTACGCTTTTTCTGTAAGAAAATGCAATGTTATAACTTTCCATAATATCTACAGGTTTTAGGACCTGCCCCAAAATGGTGTTCCTTCTTGGACAACTTGACTGAAGAACTGGAAGAGAATCCAGAGAGCACAGTTTATGACGATTACAAATTTGTTACCAGAAAAGACCTTGAAAATTTAGGTAAAACAGTTGTATATGCTCTTTGGCTGACTTCTTTGTTCTGTTTTTGAACATTTACACATCTGATTTTTGTAATTTCAGTGTGATATATGAGGACTGTTAGAAATTCACTGACAGCGGTTTCCTCTTGTCTTCTTGGTTATTAATATTCCAGACTGATGGTTTCAAGTTCTTTGGTTCCCAACCAGTTCAACACTAGACAATTGTGTTTCTCAGATTTTTATCACAAGAAGGGGATTGATATTTGCTGATATAACATGTCTGAGAATCTGTTGTGTGTGCTTTCATATGCTACATGGAAGGCATAGGAAGAGAAGTTGGTTTAGTTTTCAAAATATTTTTGAGGTGCTCACATAGAATTTGGAACTTGGAGCCAAAGGCTACGTATTTGAATGTAGTTATTTTCAGAAAATACAAATCCTTCTAGGGATAATAGTTTCAAGAAGTTGGAATACTGAAAATTATATAGCAAAGAAGGTAAGCAAGCTTCTCCTGAGGCAGTTAGTCCTTTTTCTGTCTGATACATAGTTTGATTGCAATGTTTTGCTCCAGTTTTTTACTTAATTTACCTCTGACTGTTGAGAGTTAGGTTTGACCCAAGGCCAAACTATTTAATTAAAAACATCTCAATATCACACTAAAAAGGGGATTATCAAACACCTATGGACTTTCAAAAAAATCCTCTGGAATTCTTTGTGGACTACTACAGAGCATCGTTCATGTAGGCATTTTTTAAAAGTGCTCAATAACATGTGTTATGACAAGAAAAGTGGATTTGGTTGCTCTGAAGAAGCTTAAAATTTTTTGCTGGCCAAAATGATTTTTATTCCCAGTTTTACTTAGTCTTGATGTCATGATTGTGACTGTTAGACTGATGTTTTGCATTGGCAGTGCTTGTTTGTCTTAGGGAAGGGAGCTGGCTAGCTTGGAATAGAAGTTCTTTATATATGAAAGCTCTTTGAAATTCTCTGGAACTTTTTTCCCAGGCCTTGCTCATCTCATTGGATCATCATTGCTCAGAGCATATATGCATGGCTTCTTCATGGACATAAGACTTTATCATAAGGTAAATAAGGCTGCATCTTGTCAATTTTTATTCTTAACAATAAAATATGTGTGTTGGGGATTTCTTTCTCTTTTTGTGGTGGGTTTTTTTTTTTCCATCCAGATAATGGACTGTGTCCTGTATTAATGGTATTTTCTTTTACTTCTTCCTGCTTGTTAAAAGGCAAAAATGATGGCCAACCCCTTTGCCTATGAAGAATATAGAAGAGAGAAAATAAGGCAGAAGATAGAAGAAACACGCGCACAGAGAGTTCAACTGAAGGTAAATCCTATAAATAAATAGTATACTTTGGGGAAAACTATTCATGAAGAGTAATATATTCCTAAGTGTATCTTAGAGATGTAGTGACTTAGGATTTGATTCTGTTTATCATTGGACACACAAAGTATTTTATAGAACTTCTTGAATAGAAACATAAAATTCCCTTGCATATGATTTTGAAAGGCTGATACCAAACTAAAAGAGAGCTCTCATCTCATTTGCCACTTCAGCAGATAATCCACTGATAAAACTTTGCAATTTCTACTTCTGTCATTAAATTACTTAAGCCACTGAAACATGATACTCTGGAAAGAGATACATGAAAATTGTATTGTGTTTATAATTAGTAGCTTTCTAGATTGGATTTGTTCAACATAAAAGGAGAAAGAGTTGCTTTTAAAGTTCTAAAGCTGATGCATTAGAAGTTAAAAATAATACACAAGTTCTTAAATCCTCTCTAAGTGCAGTTGCTTTACTGGTACCTAGAGATACTTGGAACCAGTCAAGGAGCTTTTCTGCAATAGTTGTAAGAATGTAAAGCATGTAGGTTGCATGTGTAAAAGACTAATTTATTGATTAATTGCTTTCCTCTTTTTAGAAACTTCCAAAAGTTAATAAAGAACTTGCACTCAAACTGATTGAAGAAGAAGGAGAAGAACAACAGATTAGTAAAAAAAGGAAACAAAAGGTGAGCTTTTGCTTTGGCCACTTCTCTAACTGGGAGCACAGAACTAGCAATGCTTACAGGATTCATTTTGTTTTGTTGTTTCTGTTTCTTATAAATAACTTATTCTGGTAGGTGGCTTTAAGATGGCTTTGACTCCAGCTGCAGCACAAAAAAGACCATATAGTAACTTGAAGCTAAAACTTATTAAATACTCACTGTGAAGGTGATACAGGTTTTATAGGACTCCCAAAAGCTGGTTAATGCAGCCTCAATACCACAGCTGTTCAAACGAGACCTGTTGTTTGCATTTGGTTTTGGTATTTTAGTGGTGACCATGACAGGATAGAAGTTATCTATAAAATTTAAGATACAATTGCCCTTTTTTGTATATACAGTTAAATATATTTTATAGAATAGCCAAAATGGTTTTACTTTTACACAACAGGAGTTCTTTCTGGATGTTAAAAATAATCCATTTCTCTCCTACGAGAAGTTTTAATTGAAGAAATGGGTAAATGTTTAATATCTAATGGGAGGGGAGGCTTTTTATACGTAGCACTTCATAGGTGCTCCTTCTCACAGGCATACAGCATTCATGAAAGGCAGACATTAGCTGCATGTGATAAATAATGAAATCCTGTGTGTTAAGGTTAGTAGGAAGGATGAACTACTAAAAAGATAGGTGGTGGTGGTGGTGAAACTTAAATGCAGACTGAAGCAAGTGGCAGAATGAAAATGAGAGTTCAGTAGATGGGGACTGATTTGTCTTGGAGTACACAGAGATGATGTAATTAAGTGGACTAAACAGAGTATATATACAAATGTATGTTTGGGTTATTTTTCTGAAACAGTACTAGAGTCCTATGACATGCAATTTATATTAGGCTTTGGAATTTAAGTTTTGGCTATGATTGAAAGTTGATTTGCACCGTTTTTGTGTTCGAAATTTACTCTTGTTGTTTTCCATATCCTTGGTTCCACCCTCCTTTTCTTAAGTAATAGTGAAAACCTAATGCTGTGGTGGGTGGGATTAATATGCTGGTATAGATTGAGCAATGTTAAAAAATTAGCATTTTATAATAAAAAGCTGTGTATGTAATGATTTTAAAATGACAATAACTGGTCTTCTCATAAGCCATATTAGTAGCCTGAATTGTTCTGAATTCAGCAGTAGCATAATTTACACTGAGTTCATTTTACTTTGACATGAATAAAACTGCCTTTTCCATTCTGTATGTGAAAGTAGTGGGGAAAAAAGTGTTATAATGTGTATAAAAACACTTCCTCTTAAGTATTTACAGTAAAATAATAGTAGCATTGCATAAAGGCATGTACCCTTATAATTTGTTTTACATGTTGTAGAATCATCCCCATCAGGCAGTATATTTGCCTTGGAGGTACTGCTGATTAGTCAGTAGATATCAACATGTCTCCAGACTAGCTGGCTGAATGTATGAGAAACATTTATTTGAAAATATTAGTAATTGTATTTAAAGTGTCTATACTGTTCATTAAAAAAACTCTTTCTTACAGGTAGCTTAGAACAGTCTTTGTAAAAATACAGTAAGCATAAATCTTAATTTTTATTTGACCTGGAAGGATAAAGCAACTGGCATTTCAAATGCTAGTTATTAATTTTGTTTAATTAAAAAAAAGTGTTACTTATTTTGTTAATGTCTGTTTCAGAATTGTCTAACTTGCTCATGCTTTACTTCTGTTCCAGAATCTGCCAAGTCTTCTCAAAGATGATCGTTTTAAGGTCATGTTTGAGAATCCAGATTTCCAGGTAGATGAGCAGAGTGAAGAATTTAGGTTGCTTAACCCACTTGTTTCTAAAATAAGTGAGAAAAGAAAGAGGAAGCTAAAGATCTTAGAAGAACTGGAAGCACAAGGACAGGTAAAATATTTTCCATTCAGATTAAGAAAACTCCATAGGCTTTTTTTTCCTCTGTTTCAAGCATTCAGACTTTTCACCCCAGAAAGATGGAGGTAATGCAAGAATGTCTTATCAGCTACAATAATTAAGTGTAATTTATAATTTTAATCTAGTTTTTAGATGTGAATTATATTGTTTGTTCATAAATACAGGTCTGAAAAACATAAAGTATGTAGATGGTAACAACACTGTAATATATTTTCAGCTCCATTTGCTGTTACTGCTTTTGTTTAAAGGTTGTAGTTCTCTTGAGCTGTATCTATGTAAAAGCTGTCACGTACTCTTAATTGCAGGAATGGTTTGAAAAGAAAATTAGTTGATGATTTCTTATTTTATACTATTTTTGTCTGCAGGAAGAGGAGGAAGAACCAGAAGGAAAAGCAAGTGATGCAGAAAGTTCTGAGAGTTCAGATGATGAAAAAGGCTGGGTTGAAGAGGTCAGGAAACAGCGCAAGCTTTTACGCCAAGAGGAAAAACTAAAGCGGCAGGAAAGGCTCAAGGAGGATCAGCAAACATTACTGAAACCTCAGTTTTTTGAGATTAAAGAAGGAGAGGAATTCAGAAGCTTCAAAGACTCTGCCAAAAAACAAAAATTAATGAAGTAAGGCTAATGTTCCTATTTTAATAGCTGGGGGGGGATGATTCTCAAGTATTTCCCTACAGTGCAGGCCAGTGGTATTTTGGCTTGGAAGCACTTGCTAGTAAAGCCACATCTGGTGATCCAAAGATATAACTTAAAGTTACATAGTCGTTGAAAGCTTTGTTTTATAGATAAACAAGTACACTACACAAATGAGATGAGTAAGATATTATTATTATTATTATTATTTTGAGTCAGATTGGGGGATCCATTACTCAGTGTTGGTGAAGTGCTGTTGTCACAGATAACAGTCATGTCTTGTGAGACTGGTTATATTTCTCCACCAGTGTCAGTATGAGGTTAACAGACTGGATGTTTTTCATCTGACCATCTAAAAGGATGTAGAATGCTACATGAATAGCCATTTTTTTGGGAGTAGGATCAAGGTGGGTCAAGACAGTAAAAGAACAATTGTTTTGTCTGGGTATTTTTATGACATCTAGAAATTTTCAAAACCTAAACTGTCCTTATAATGTAAGGACTTACTATTCCTGTTTTTCTTTTTGCAATACAAAATACCAGGCTGGGAGAGTGTTTGTTAAGTGTAGTTTTTTTGATTTGGTTTGGTTTTTTCATTTCCTTAAATTGATGATCATCTGAAATAATGATCATGGATAAGCATGTCAAACTAAAGAAAGAGCACATTAAATTAAAATACTTGGCTTTGAGGTGCCTGCAAATCTCATTGATTTAGTTTTTTTCAGAGGTGAGTTGAACCCTTCAGAAGATGAGATTTAAAAGCCTTTTATTGTTTGGAGCACAAACACTCATTAAACCTTTCAAGACAGTAGCTTCAGAGTTCTTGCAGCAGAGTTGGTGCAGAGCAGAATTTTGACTAATGTTGGAAACTGCTTGTTGGGCTAGATGGATCTCGTAATAAACATTTTGGTTTTACTTAAAATGAAATTATACAGTGAAAGAAAAGAAAGTGGATAATACAATCGGGCTTTTTCTTTATGTCACTAATGACTACAGTCTAGTTGTTTTATAATGGAAATTTTCTGAAGACACATAAAGAAACATTTGATAGAAATTCAGCTTTTTAACTAGAATGATCATGTAAAAGGGATTTTTAAGTATTAGCAAGACAGTCTTCCTATGGTAGTTAGATAGTCTATGATTTCCATGTTGTACCTGTAAGACCTCATTTAAGTAGAAATAGTGGTATTTTATAAATTGGGATTTATAGCAGTTCTGCAGAACTGATTCCCATGTTTTCCTTAGCTTTTTTTTATCAGCAAGTAATTTCACACAGGGCTTTTTCTTTGGTTTTTTTATTGAATATACCCACTTATTCTGGACTTTTACCTTCCTTAGATATTTTCATTAACTTTCTTCTGATTATTTTTCTTTTTTTCTTTGTTACAGAAGATGAAGCAACTTTTTAATTTTGTCAGGTTTTTTTGTTTGTCAGGAGAAAATCCACTCTGGACACTGTGACAAAGTATTGTGGGTTAAAAATACTTTTTTTTTACATTATAATTAGGTTTATAGTCATATTAGCTGTAACTTGGAAGGAGCCTGAAACACTGGTCAAATGACACTGTATTCTCAGTGCGAGTGAAATACTTCATTAAAAGGCTCTATGGCTGCAGCCTACTCATACACTGTTCTTTTGCACAAATTCAGCTGCTAAGCTCTAAAGCAAATTCTCAAGGACACTCAATTTGAAGCATAAAGATTTCATTTTATTCAAAACGTGGAAGGCTTAAATGTGAACAAAGGTGTGGAAATTCAGTTAAATAAGCCAACACAGGTGTAAGGAAGAGAAGAAACATTTAGGAAAAAATAATGCAGTGTAACACAAGATCAAGTAAATTTTTTCTTTTTGTTTTAAGGGAGCAAAATAATTTCTTCAGCCCAGGAAAAACAAAAGCTAATATCACAGACCTGTCCAGTAGATGAAGGAATATCTGTGATGACATAAACAGTGAAAAACTTTTAAAAGACTGCTTTTAAAGAAAGGAGAGTCTGTCTTAAGATTCGCTGCTAATAGATAGCCTTTGTGGTCGGTGCACAGATGGGATATAGTGTAAAATGCAAAAAATAAAGGAGAGGAATTTGAGGACAGAATAGAATGACCAAAAAAATTAATGTGGTAGCATCATTTCCTTTGTTTTCTGAGTTGCTGTTATTGAATTGACTTACATGGGGTTTTTTTAATCTTCATCTAAGCAATTAGCTCTATACTCACTGATCCCCTTTGTGCTCATCCAAGCATTGTTCTCAATATGGAGTTTGGTGTTCCTCAAATTCTTAGAAGAAATTTAAAAATCAACAGCTGGTATCTGTTTCATATAATGCATATCTGATATGATTTTGTAGTCATAATTGTTGTGAGCTAAATTGTTTGGTTAATAAGCATTTTTACATATTAGAATTATATGAAGAAAAAAAGTATGTTTTGTGCTGGCCTTATTCAGTGATAAGTAGTCAGCATAAAAGTAATTAATTGAAGTAGCATACTGAAAACTGGAAAGACTGTAGTGGCATGTACAATCTGGTGAGGCTGGCATGTTTGTCTTTGATTTGATATATCCAAGTTATGGAATGATGGTCTGTGACCAATATAATTAAGTACCTTAATACCTTCACTACGCATTTAATGGCTAGATGTTCTTTTTTTCTCTAATCATATAATGTTCTACCTGAGGAAACAGTTTATGACTTATATAAAACTGGGTGTTTCTTTTGACATGTTCCTGACTCAGCACGGCTCCAAGCCCAACTTCTAAAGCAGTGGTGTGTACTATAAATTCCTTCCTAGACCAACAGTCTACGCATTTCTCTGCACAGGAAAGCTGCAAAATTTACTCATGGTTCTATAAAACACCTTGTCTCAAATCCATGTACGTTTAATTTTCCCCTTTTGTACTCTTACGCTTGCACAAGAAACCTGCAAATCCTTGCTTTGTTTCCCTACAACATAAGTTTCCTACCTAGTAACTTGAAAGGAAACCATAAAAGGAAGGGATTTTTATCTGTGTGCTAAGAGTTCTTTTGATTTACTTGATGTGCCTTTAAAGAGTACGTTACTGAAGTTAAAGTATGTCAAAATTAAAAACTTTAGTAGTCATATTTTATAAAAAGTATAACAGTGAATGGATGTGTCTTCAGAGGTGGCCAAGAAAGCCAACAAAAGCGTAGTTGATATTCCTAGCTGCTGCTAAAGAGGTATTCTTGTTTTATGGCAGGAAAAGTCCTGAAAAACTGTTCTCTTTATAATGAGGGGAAAAAAAAGTGCATGGGTAATTTTTTTTTGATTTTTGCATTAGGGCAGGGGAATTTGCTTCCCATAACACTGTAAATTTATCCCTTGAATTAATTTGTTGAGTAAGATGTGAAAAAAACCCAACCAAAACAAAAAACCCAGCTGTTGTTTGTGTATCAGTATGTACAATTCACTATCACTTGAGGTCCTTACATTTTCAGATAAATAGAACCATACCTATATTTTTTCAGTAAGATTACAACCCCACGGCATGTTGCTGGTATCTACTCATTTTCATTTTTCTCCTGACTGAAGCAGTGTCCAGGCAGTCATGCTAAATAATTGCTGGGTAGTAGCCATATTTCTCCAGTTCACTTTCAAAGGGGAGAAAAATGGGACTTCACTTGAATGTAGAAATCCCACCACAATGTTGGTGACTGATCTTCTGCCACAGTTAGCTCTAAGGCTTAGCTTGTCTTTCCGATTCGCACAGATGGAACAAGTTTTTACATGTACTCAATGAAAAATATACTACAGAAAAAAATACAATCAAAGTACCTAGTCATGAGAAATAAAGTAGTTATTGACAGTAATTTTTCATTGTTAATCTGAAAAGTCTTTGTTACATAAAACGGCTCATTAACCAAAACTCAGTGGACTTCAGAGACTTCGTGCATAGGCCACAGCCATGAGTTCTTCATACACTGTAAATGCCCTTGACTCTGGTGGCCTCTAATAATCTCTATTTTTATGATGATTTATTTTCCACTTTGAAACTTGTACAGAAAACGTCTCTTGGCCCTCTTCAGCGAGAGGTAATGAGGCACTAATAGCACCTCAAATTGCAGAAACTAATTTTGTTTACAGTTAGGAGAATTGTTTTCTAAGCACATGCAGAATGAGTTCGATCGTACAAGCCGTGTCATATTCTCAGAGGGTGCTACTGACTTGTAGGACCTACATTACAGGAGAAGGATGAGCCGTGCTAGGACTCACAGGTGCCTGTAGGGAGGCTGGCTGAAGCCAGCACTGTCCCTGCCTGCCTGCCTCCCCCCTGAGCTGGAGGCTCTGGGGGAACAAGGCGTTTTTCCACTCCTCAGCTGTAAACTGTTCCAGTTCACAGCCCAACTTAACTGAAGTCAGCAACCGTGATATTAAATACCAGCTCACAACCTGGAGCAACTGGGGCACGTCCATGTGTCTTGCTTTTGCAGGGCATTAAGTTCCAGTGGAGGAGGGCTGAAAACAGTATCAGTTTTGGCCACACCACCTACTTCGTTCTCCACAGAAAAGCTGGAGTCTGGAGCCTGAGGGAGGGGCTCTACACCAGTTTGCTTACAGAAACTCAGTGATAAGCACTGTGCTTGAAGGCATATGCTTCTGTGGAGCTCCTGTTTGGGCCCAGGGTCTGTCTTTATCACATGCACTTGTTTATACTGTTCTTTTATTCAGAAAACTGCTTGGACTGTTGTGGGTACAGTGTCCGAACAGGCTGTGTTTGGATTAAGTAGTGAAGTGATTAATTCAGTGATTAATTCATTCTGGTGTGTAGTCGGGCTTACTTCCTTCCATCAAAAGTGTTTCCAATTCAGAAATTATAAGATTTCAAGAAAACTGAATATCTAGCCTTAGTTTTTTTATTTGTGCAGTTTAATATCCCCAGCTTTTTCGGACATTTCATAGAAAACTATAGCAATAGAAGGGTGTGGTTTCTTTCTCAACTAAGGTCATATTACTTTTTAGCAGCAAAAACAATGACCTTTACATAAATTTTTTAAGTGTTTCTGCTAAAACCAATATCTGGAGGGATTTATTTGAATTTGTCTTTCTTTCTGTTTCCTGAATGTTTATTTTTTTAGTTACGACATTTCAGGGTTTCAGAGAAATTGAGATTTGTTTTGACTGCATTATCAACTTTTATTATAGTAAAAAGATGGCAAAAATAGGGGCTAATGTTAGTTTTTCTCTGCAGGAAAACTCTTGAAGATCGTTTAAAGCTTGAAGAAAAGCTTGGCACACTCAATGTGTCTGATACTACAGTAGGCAGCAAACAGGCAACATTCAAATTAAAGAAGGTGAGCTATATATACATATATGTAATTTTTAAGATAATTCACAGGTAACTTTAGTTTTTGCATGAAAGAACAGGAACTTTAAAACCATCAAGCAAATGTCCCTCTTCATTTCTTTATACCCTGCCAACTCTTCAGGTTCTTGCCAAGAGAATGAAAGCCTCCGGTAGTGCTCTGTGTGTTTATCCCTTATAACTCGGGCAACACTCATAAAATCTTATGTTCCAGTGGAAAATAATGGCGTGCGCATCTTTTAATAGTTTATTTGCAGAGGTACCACTAGAAGCTTGTGACCTTGCCTGACTTCAGTGCCAGCACTGATCAGATCTCAGTCTGCAGGTCCAAACACAAGTGAGGGTGCTGCAGGGGACAGGCTTTCTCTTGGTTGAGCATGATGAGAGGTCTCAGCATGATAGAAACAGAGCTCCAAACCACCTTTGTTATTGACCTTAATGTAACACAGGTCACAGGAATGAGCTGGTCCCATACTGGTTGTCATATTCCATATGGAGTGTGTAGTTGACTGCTGCCTATTTACCTTTCCCAAGGGTTTTGATTTTCCATTGTAAAGAATTTTGTAGATTGCATACAGGTGATTGCTTTATAATGTGGGGACAGTTAAATAAACGCCTGTGTGCATCTAACACTGCTGCAGAACACTTAGGGATTTTTTTACTAGAATTTGCTTTAGAACTGAAGAGATGATTCAATTTAAAAGCTGAAGACCCATATGAATTGATACTTGACCTGACAAAATTTATTTTGGTTAAAATTGGTTTTCCTCAGGTAAGCATCTTCGCTGTAACACATTTCTCCTTACCACTGATCAAACACTGTCACAAAAATGGCTAAGTAGTTATTTGATTGTCACACTGGATATGCCTGAAGGAAAAAAAAATCAGATTTATTGACTGTTTCTACCTTACTTACTTTACTGACTATTATCTGTTTGCAGATGTCCTTTTTCATCTGTTTGTGATTCCTATACTGCTGGAATTTAAAATGTGACTGTGGAATAAGTCACAAATTTCTCTGCAGTGCCATGTAGGGTAACCTTTCTGGCGATTTTACCAGCTCTGTAACTGATATGTTGGTGTCTTACAGCTTATTAAATGGGCTTTGCAGGGCTTCAAAGCACAGGTTTTTTTACAGTAGCTTTAACTGAAGAAGTGCAAAGTCACAAGTTTTCTTGCAGTTGGTGCACCAACTGAACTGTCACCTTTTACTGACAGTTTTGTAAAGACTTGGGAGCAAGGTAGACAGACCTTGCAGGAAGAAGACAGACACAGCAGTGGTTCAGAGTGCCAGTTTTACTTGATTCCATCAGATAAGATACAGCTTCGGGGGTTTTTTTTAATTATGGTGCTTCTAACATATATGGATTTTCTTTTCCTGACTCCTGTTTTCCTGACTATTTACTGATTCTGCTTTATTGAAATATGTACATTGTAGTCATCTGAATTTAAAAGATGTTTAAAAATCTAATTTAAAGAAAAATAATGCATCTACAGTGGAGATATTTTTTCCTATCAAGAGAACAACAAAGTAAGTCTTACAAGTCTTCTCTCAAGTAAACAGCCTCTGTGTATATCTTCTGAAGTCCCAGGGAACGGAGCAGGAAGAACTAGGAGGAAGCCATGCTAGGAAGTCTTGGCACTCCTTTAAGAAGATGAAGAATTGGAGTTGACAAGCCAAAAAAGGGATTTTAGTGTTACTTGAAACGTCAGTTTCTGCTTTGTGATGCCCCTTCCTCAATGGACAGGTGTATTTAGGAATATGTGGAAAGATTTAGTAGGGGAGAGAATTGTCCTTCCATAGGGTTGGTATCACTTCAACTCCTAAGTCAGAGGAATTGAGGCTGAACTTGGCTCCTGCAGGTGTGGTATGTTGGCAGCCTCCTGATGCCCAGCTACCACTGACAGATCCTGTGATGAAACTGTTTGTCATTGATATTTCACAGTTTAGTTTTTGGGGGATTTGAATGTGGTTCCTACAGTGTGGCAACTTGTTTTTCAATTTCAATATGCTTTATCATAGCAAATAGAACTAATAAAATAGCAGGCTTTTGAAAATACCAAAGTACTTATAGTACTAGGACAGTATGGAAGGCATTTTAAAAAACCCAAACCATAAAATTTCTAATGCAGATCAAGGTCATTCAGTTTCAGTACACTATGAGTAGCTGTCAGCATGAACTTAAGTAAGATTCATCACGATTGTTTCAGAAGAGGTCTGGAGACAGAGAGAAACTACTTGTATTTTCAAATAGTGGGTTTCTTGATGCTCTACTTGCATTGAAAATGGGAATTAATGAATTTTGTCCAAGTCTAGAGACCAGTAGCTTTTTCTGCCTTGATACCAGTATGAGCTGATTGCTACATTTGGTAAACTGGTTTGTATCTCACCTCAGCCAAAATGCTGTCCATGCAAGCAAATCTCTAGCTCAGCTTAAATGGTAGGTGAGTGGGAGACTGGGGGAGAGATGAGCTGGCATGAATACTGTTGGTTACAGAATGAGATGTAGTGGGCATGCAGCTGCATCCACAGTGGTAATTCTGTCACACTGTCAGTGCAGTTGTCCTGGGCTGCTTGAAATTGCTCGAATTGCTGGAGTACTTTTAGCATGGACAGTTGCCTGAGCATGGCTAGTTCAAGTCTGCTAGTTCCAGTTTCTGCCTAGTTTAAAGACAAGCTTTAGTCTTCCAAAGAAAATAGTAGTTTATGGCTGTAAGAGCCATGTCATCTACATGGTACATAAATTAAACCCTTCCAGCATGTTTTTGATTAAGAAACATTAATAGAGCATGTGCTACAGGAGCAGAGATTTAGAATTACTTTCAAGTAGAAAGTCTTTCTAGAACTGCATACAGCGTATCAAACACTTCCAAGAACTTCTAAGAACACATTTCAGGAAATGTGTATGCTTCAGCAAATTTAACTAATTGTTCTGTCTTTTTAAAATTAAATTGTGCGATATTAAGCCTGACAGATTTCAAGAAGCATTTGGACAGTAGTCTTGGGCACATAGTGTGATTCTGGCCAGGGAGACTCGTGTAGGGCCAGGGGTTGGACTCAGTGATACTTGTGGGTCCCTTCCAGCTCAGCTTATTCTATTCTGTGGTTCTGTGATTAAACTTGAAAATACTAGTTAACCACAGTAGATACTAAGTACCCACAAATTGGGATCTACATTCTTAAGAGTATTTAAACATAAATTCTGGAGTGTATTGTTAAGCATTGTTTTTTGTCTGAAATACATCATTCACTGTTTTTTGATATCTTTTATGTTAAACATTTGCTCTGAAAAACTTGGCATGATAATGCCTAAGGATATCCAGAATTAACAGGTACGGTCTAACACACGACAGCATGGGGCAACTAATGGTAACATTTCCAGATTTGCTTAATGGAATTCTGACTTGATATATTGATACTGGGACAATGAGGTGATGTGTAAATTTACAAGAACCTGAGTCTATTTTTGTTTTAATATTGCAGTCAGAGCAGCAAAGGAAACAGCAGGAAGCTGAGAAACGGCATCGTCAAGAGAGGAAAAGTCTTCGGCGCTCTGCCAGTCACCTCAAGAGCAGACGTGGAAGGGGACGACTATTTCATTGATTTATGTTACTTTTTTTTTAAGAAACTTTTTACCTCATTTTTCATTTGAAAAAGGGGCTTTTTCAAATTGGGACACAGTACCAATGAATTTGTATTTTGATTCATTGGCGAACACAAAACCAGAACTTCCTAAACCCTGTGTTAATTATTGAAAAATTTATGAAAGTTGAAGTACTGACCAAAGGACACTATGAATGTGGTCCAGTGTGAACTGTATTTGTTCAGAAATCACCAGCAACCAGTTGTTGTGTTACCCTGGATGTTTTCTATATAAGAATTTATATATACAACGAGGCTGCCTGTCTTTTGTTTAACTTAAGAGCTGTGAGTTTTCGTTTCTGAAATCTTTGTGAATGCTTAGATAGAAGATCGAGGGTAAGTTATTTTGTCTAAAAGCTTATCTTTACAAGGACACAACAAATTTTTCTGGTTCTTGAAGGATAACACACAATTGTATTTTTCAAAAACTGACTTTGGCTTTATATTCTTGGGTTGCCTTTAGTAGCAAATGGTACAAATGGTTGTCAGGAAGGCAATTGAGAATGCCTGATTTGGGTTCCTTTGAGTCATTCTATAAGGAAACCCCTCTTGCCACACTAGTGTACAAAGGGGAAGCTCAGAAGGGTAGTCCTATTAATTTAGATTTTGTAAAATACTGCCTTAACTCATGTAAAATCTGCTCATGATGTCTCTGTTCTGGAAAGCCAGCCATAGTTCAACATAGACCAAGTGGTATTTGTTCACATAACAAGCACTTAAGGGCCATGCCAGTAGTCTCCTATGCTTCAAAAAAAGAGTTTAGTTAAACAACTTAAAAAAACCTAGAACCTAAGTAGGTCACTACTTTAGCAAATAAATTCATTTTTACCTTTGATCCTAAAAGAACCTTTTAATTGCTTTTTAAAAGCCTTTATACATTGCCTTTTTGCTAGATCAAAAAGAGTCTGAACTTTGGATCCAGCAAGAATCGGTGAATCTCCCTGTCACTGTAAATCTTTTTAAGAGACTCTTAGGTTCTTAAGTGTTTTCCTTTATAAACCAGAGGGGTATTAATCTGGTCAGGTCTCTTGGACAGTATTTATATAATCTTTGCTGTTACTTCAGTAAAAGCCTTCATTTCTCATAGCCTGATATTTTTGTTGTTGTTAGATGGTAGAAAAATTAGCCACATAGTTAATTTTTTTTCTCCCTGACATAATTTTACCTGCTTTAATTCCTTCTTGTTTTAATTATATTGTTGCCTTTAGTTTAAAAAGGCCTTTTTCACCCAATACTTTTATCTTTAAAAACTTATATTGCAGTTAACCACCTCTGCCCTTGCATTCAACTAAAGGATGAGTCTCTCAATACCTAGGTTTTACTTCTAGCTGTCAAATAACTGCATTGTCCATAAGCTTCTCATGCTTTTTATTTAGCACAGAACTATTCAGTATTTCAATGTCAGTCTCACCCATGCTGTAAGTACCATTATTACTTCTCCTTAGGCACTGAGAAAATGTGAATGCAGTTGTGGTTGCTTCAGGGTATGTCTCTCTTTTTAGAGTCTTTTCTTCTGACATTCAAGCCTCTGAAATCCAAATGCAGTGACAAGTTAAAATTTGTACTAGTGCAACATCTTCCCCCTGGAGCATTATGTTATCTCTTAGAAACTATCTGTGTGCGATTCCGGTGTGCACAAGTCATGCACAGGGCTGTATGAATGTGGAAAGATTAACAGAGGAAACTGGCCTCCATTGTGCTTGATACAGGGGACTGAGTGGACAGAACTGGCAGTGTAAGAGAGGAATTTGGCAGAGTTTGCTCCTTCTCATGGTGGACCTAAATCCCATTATATTTGATCTAGAGCTTCATTTATGGTACAAGCCATCTGTATTTCAGCAATCATTTTGTGGGCTGTCAAGAGCAGTAAAAAACTAAATGTGGTTAATCTGCAGGGTGGTAATGAATTGAGTTTGAAATGGTTAACTTTCAGCTTAAAATGAGTGTATTTCTTGTGGTTTGAGATTCTTCTGACTGACTGGTTTAAGTCAGTGTTTTGCTTTTCTTGCACTTAAATTCATAATGTAAGTATTGTGATAGTATTGATCATGTGTTTAGGTTGAAGCCTATATGATTAAAGGAATATGCTTTGTCCTGTTAGATAGAAGGCACATGCAAGCTGCCCTTAGCATGCCATCTACTTCACATCAAAGATAGTTGGGATACATTTTAAACACCTCCTTCGATCTGCTGGCAATGCTCTTCCTAATGCCCTCAGGACACCGTTGGCCTTGTTGGCCACAAGAGCACTGCTGACTCATGGACAGCTTGTTGTCCACCAGCACTCCCAGGTCCTTCTCCACAGAGCTGCTTCCCAGCAGGTCAGCCCCGGCCTGTGCTGGTGCCCGGGGGTATTCCTCCCCATGTGCAGGACCCTGCATTTGTCTTTGTTGAATTTCAGACTTCCTCTCTGCCCGTCTCTCCAACCTGTCAAGGTCCCTCTGAAGGGCTGCACAGCCCTGTGGGATATCAGCCACTCCTCCCAGCTTTGTGTTATCGGGGAACTTGCTGAGGAGGCATCTGCTCCTTCATCCAAGTCATTGATGAATGAGTTAAACCATATTGAACCTTGGGGGACACCACTCCCAACTAGACCCTGTAACACTGATTGTGACCCTCTGGGATCTGCTATTCAGCCAGTCTCAGTCCACATCACTGTCCACACAGGGACCTGGCATGAAGCATGTTTAGATTGCTGAGATTGATTAAGTAGATTAACAGCAGGTTAAAGTTGTTCTTGAGCAGCTATCTGGGGAAGATTGGAAGTTTCAGTAGAAGCTGGCATATTAATGCGACATCATTGCAAATTAATTAACTTCGTCACGCAACCAAAGCAGGCATTTCTTAAGTGTCAGCCTGGCTTCATTAATGTTTTTCAGTTATCAGTCACTTCATTTTCCATGCTGCAGGAATCAGTATTCATCCAGAATTGCAATTCCTAGAAGCCGAGCAGCTGCTGGGATCCTTTGTGACATTTAAGGTTCATCTTCTTAAGGTAAGTGTGATCAGATGCTGTAGCCTCACGGAAACCCTGATTGTTCCATACGTATGAGAACTCAGTGGTGAGAATCAGTTTAAAAACTCACTATAAATAAATGTACAGATAGTAGTTAAATGTGAGTGAAATGCTGGTGAGATGAAGGAATGACCTGGGTCTGATGTGTCACCTGTACTTCGGTATTTTTTACTCCACAGGTAGTATGATTTATATTGGTTAGGCTATTAGTCATGCAACAAACATTGAACCAAAACTAATTATCTCACATTCTTTCCAAAATTCTGTTACCAAGCCAAGAATCATTCTGTCTTCCTGTGGCTGGTATAATTGTCTGAAATTAGGAGCATCTACCAGTTTAAACAAAACAGTGAAAAAACTTACTGTACCCCACACTGCTGATTTTTAATATCTGAACAAAAGAAACGTGATTTTAAAATATTACCCTGCATACATAGCAAGTGTGTGTAAAATATATATGCACATTTTTGTACTCAAGGGGTTTCTGTATGGAGCTTAAAACAAGTTTGAGATGCCAAGCTTCAGGAGGAGTTGTGAGAGAGAATGGAACAGTTTTCAGATTACTCCATCTTGCTTTGCAGCAGCCTTTTATATTTGTGTTCTTCATGTTTCCAGGTGTGGAAATGGGGAATATAATTTAATTCCAGGAAGAAAGGACCATGTTTCAGATACAGGAGTACAGTGAAGCAGTACAGCTCCCTGCCTGGGGAGGTTGTGCAATGTCCATGAAAAGACTTGTGATGTTGCATTAAACATCTGCAGGTATAGATATCTATGTACCTTCAGGTGTAGTGGAGCCTTCCCTGAGGAAGAAGAATGGTTTAATGAACTCTAGAGGACCTCTCCAGCCTGATTACTCTATGAATGTTGTAGGGCACAAGGAGGAAGCATGTATCATTAATTGACTGGAGTAATTTTCCCCCTTTGTCTCATCCTTCCACTGAATCACTCACTAGTTTTATCTTTTTATCTCGTTCTTAAAGATTAAGTACTTCTTTTGGCATGTTTCCATAGCTAATATATTTTGTCTGATCTTGAGAAGTATGGGGATTTTAAACTGAATGAAAGCACGTAAATCTATTAATAAATTTTACTTCTTGATCATTATCTCTGTATTTCAAAGCCCATTTTACTCAACAACTGACTCTTTGTGTTGAACATGAAATAGTCCTGTCACCAAAATGAACAATTTATAGTAAAGCCTGCAGAAAATAATCAGATTTAGCACCTCTTGTAGTTTACGCAACTGGAAGAAAAGGAATTCCTGCATTTTAAGGGATCTCTAGGTCATAGAATCATAGATTCATTTGGGGTTGAAGGGACCTTAAAGATCCTCTAGTTCCAATGCCCCTGCCATGGGCAGGGAACCTTCCACTAGACCAGGTTGCTCAGAGCCCCATCCAACCTGGTCTTGAACACTGCCAGGGATGGGGAGTCCACATATGCTCCGAGCAACTTGTGCCTGTGCCTCGCCACCCTCACAGTAATGAATTTCTTCCTAATATCTAACCTAAACCCACCCCCTTTCAGCTTAAGGCCATTCTCTCTTGTGCTATCTCTACACTCGCTACATGCCCATGTGGAAAGTCGCTTTGCAGACCCCCTTGAAACTATTGGAAGGTGCTCTAAAGGCCCCCCTAACCCTTCTCTTCAGGCTGAACAACCCCAGTTCTCAGCCTGTCTTCATAAGAGATGTTTCAGCCCTGTGCTCAAATTAGTAGCTCTCATTTGTTTTTTGATTTGACCCAAATCCTTAATCCACATGGGGCCTACTGGCAAATGTCTGTTGATAAAGTGACGCGTTCCTGTGTTTTTGTCCTGTAAGTGGCATTTCCATATGAAATACTTGTGAGTATCCCCTGGTACAGACTGGTTTGCACTCACCTATCAGCAGAGCTAAAATAAGTGGGTTTCTGTACAAGTGAATGAAAACTGCAATGACCAACCCATCCATAGTAATGTAAATTCAGAAATGTGTCTGTCTGTTGCTGTTTTTCAGGATCTCCATCTTCTGTTCTTTGCTTAGTGTTTTAGACTATGGAGCATATCCATGAAGAGAAGATCCACCCTGAGCATGTTCAGAAAGGAGTAATTTTTATCTTACTCTTTGAAAAGGATTGAGTGCTGCATTTCCTTTGACAGCTATATGTAATTCGAGTTTTAGTACTATACTTTTGCAGCAAGATCAGGTACGAGTTGAAAATGCTGTCATTCCCAGTGGGGTTGTGCTGAGATTTGGGTCAGCTTACCTATGAAGGCAAGTCCTTGTTCCCATTTAATTCTTAATTGAGTGGGGGCAAAAGTAAAAATTCCATTTCCTCATTAAAGAGAAAACTAGGCAGTTGAAGTGGGAAATACCAGCCCAGCCCTAATCAGAATTTATACTCCCAATTCCTGGAACCACCCTTCCCTTCCCTACAGCAGTTTCTGCCAAAGCTGCTCTGTCTCTCCCACTTATTATCTCATTTGAACATCTGGCTCTTTCTTCTGGGGTGCCTCTCTCTACACTCCACTTTTTTCTGTTAATATCAAGATCTCTAGTGCAAATTTGTACAGATATAGCACAGATTTGAGAATGAGCACTGAAATGGAAATAGTAGACTGGTTGGGCACATCTTGAGCAGAAAGGATTTGCATGAGCTGGAGATACAGAGAGCTGTGGCACCAGAGAGGATTCTGAGAGCTGGTTCACACTCCTGTACGTGTTGGTGGCAATAGGCAGGGGAATGTTGCTTTAAACCCCCTAAAATCCACTTCTGCTCTGTGTGTATCTGTACTACTGTGGTAGCTCTCCTTCAGTAAGGTCTGGGTGTTTTGGCTGGGATTGATGTGTTTTATAATTTTTTCAAGAATTTTACCTACTGCATTAGTATAATTGGAATGGACAGTTATATACATGTAGAGTTATGTTATGTACACTTACACAAAAAGTTTAGCATTCAAAAGCATTAAAATGATACATTATCTGATTTCAATCATGAATATTGTGTCCTTTCCATTTACCAGCATTTCTTCTGTAAATGCATTTTCCTCTGTTTTTTAACCTTTATAATATTGCCACAAGTGGAGTGCATACAGCAAGGGTCATAAAAGACCACATGCTTACCTGTGAGGATTTAATCATCTTATGCAAATGACAGTGTTGTGAAAAGTAATTGTCTTGTCTGTTGGGGTTCTGGTGATATTCTTGTAAACTGAATCAAAAGGGAAGTTTCATCATAGCTACTGTGTTTTTCTCCTTTCCCAGAGGTAAATTGTAGGTTGCCTAATGGGACTATGACACTGTTCGACTGAAAATGAGGCAATATTTTAAACAGATCTCCACAGCAAATAAATGTCCTCTATCAGAGGTATTTTAGACAGGTTTCAACAAATCACTTTTGCACAATGTCATGGTAACTGCATTGCTGCAATTTAAGTATCACTAGAAGAAAAAGAGTGTGGATGATCATTCTCCAGTTCTTAGGACAGGGCCTGACGCTGTTCAGTTTACAAGTACAGACACAACCAGGAGCATCGTGTGGAACATCTCACATGAGCCTGTAGCTGGGGACTGGTGTCGCTCATCTGCAACTTAGCCAGTAAGGGAAGACATTAGAATGATTGGTAACTTTAGGGTTATCCCAGTTATTCCAGGAGAATTCAAAGGTGACAGTCCTTTATGACCATAATCGGTCTCCCAAACCATGAAAGGTTCCAGTTAAAAACTGGAAGAAGATGGACAGTTCTCCAGAGCAGAGGGGAGGCACAAGGCTATGTCAGGTATTCAAGAAACGCTTGTCATCCCTGGAGTGGGGGGAAGGAAAGCTTGCTTCAGTGATGGCATTTGGGATAGATGTGAGGGCAGGGCTGCCAGGATATGCTCGATATGTAATGTGACCAAAGCAAAGAGGATTTACTCCCAAGTGGAGAGAACACTGCACCTCAGGGTGCTGCAGGATGAAATGACCAAACAGTCAAGGCAGGTGGCTCCTTCCCTCCAGAAGATGTCTCTTTCCCTTCTTAAATGATGTGTACATGATGTCTACTGCAATGATTTCTAGAAAGTAGTGCCCAATGGTGGATGTCTGCCTTGGCCTCTAGTGATGCTTTAATGCTTCCTCTTAGTCACGGAAAAGTAATTGACCTCTAATGTCAGTTAATCTGTGCTGTTTTCCCTTGCCTCTGAAGATCTGGGGAATCAGAGCTCTTTCCTTCAAAGAGGCCACCACTTCCCATGAAATTGAAGGAATTCTCATAGAAGGAAATAACTTGGCAAGAGTCACTGTTTAGTAAGGCAGTCAGTAAAGCAGCTGGAAAGAAAGAGAGAGGAGGTGGGGAAAATAGTTTGAGATCTGGTCAAATGTTTCTCTTAAAACATTTTCCAATTAAAAAAAAAAGAGTTTATCAATGTAAATGTCAAATTTTCAAGAGTTGAAACTAATCAGCTCTGGCTTGGGGTTTTCAGTGAAAACTTTCAGTGTTTAATTTTATTGCCATTTTCTCCTAGAAGGTGTAGTGCTGTCCTGACCTGCTGTGGTTTCTTGCACTTCAGGATCTTGTAAAAACTGGATTCCTCGAGCCAGCATGACAAGGCTGGTACAGCTGGTCAGGTAGAAACAGTAATATAAACTCTTTCAAACATTTTTTCTTATTCTGCTGCCCCCGCCCTCAACATCTGGAATTACTGGGGGTTAGATATTTGGGCACTATCTAATCACAAGGGCTGAAGTGCTGGGCTATCTGAACCCTTTTTGTCTTCCCTTCCTCCTGGGTAGGCATGTTTTTGACACCTCTTGTTATATTTTCTCCCCCCATCCGGCTGAGGAGGGAAGTGATAGAGGAGCTTTGGGGGCACTTGGTGTCCAGCCAGATCAGCCTGCCACAGACAGACAACCTCTTCATTTCTTCAGTCTGTCTTTAGCTGGTAAGTTAGCAAAACAATTCCTGCACTAAGTATGAATAGTAGGAATGAAAATTATTATCAGTGCTGATTTTTTTTCTCTAGTGTTGTTGGAATTTGGTGACAACTAACTGATAGGAGCTAAGTGGAAATGATTTCTTAATCACAGGAAGCCTTGGAGCTCCTGACTTTAGGACACCCCTACTTCTGGCTTACTTCATGTATCCCTTCATCGAGCTCTCCATACTGAGTAATGCACTTTAGGGCATCTATACGACTAACTTCAAGATACAAACCAGAAGAACTAGATGGGCTAAGGACCTATTACTGTGTAAGGTACTTGTACAGCAAACCAACTTCTACTGTATGAGCTTGTGTTATTCCCACAGGTCAAATTTTCTGCTTCTTTGCTAAGGCAAGAATTTGGACCAGCCTCTGGGCTTGCTCAGAGTTCAAGTGTGCTTGAATCTCTGAAAACAGCTCGGAAATCCCCAGGACAAGGCTGTCCTAAGAGTTTGGCAGCAGCCATGTCTCCAGCCTTCCCTCTGAGCAATTGTCTTGCTCTTTTTTGAAAGCCTTCTGTATGTCAGTGTATTTCAAAGCTGCTGTATCTAGAAATATCTTCCATATTTCAGCAAGGTACCACAGGCTCCCAGTGGAGCCTAGGCAGTGTTCCCTCACCACCAAGCTGAAAAGCAATAGAACCAAATCTTTCCATAGGAGATTTTACTTTTTTCCATAAATATGAAGGGTCTATGAAAGTAAAGGTGGCTACTGGGCTCAGAGAAAGGAGTATTAAGCCCTAAGGCAGAAGGACATAAATACACAAGGGACAGTAACTATTCTGAGGCACTTCAGTCAGTTTCTAAATCAGATGATGTAAATGCCTCAAAGCAAGAAATTTGAAAGCTATTCAGACAGTTTTCTTTGAACACTGTTTTGCATGTGGATTTCAAGCTTTGGAAGAGGGAAATTCTGTTATGTCAATGGGATCTCATGTGTTTTAGCAGGAGAAGCAGTGATAACATGTGAGCGAACTGTGGTGCCATGCTCCAAATCCCTCAACAACAGACCTGTAGCTTGGGTGAACTAAACTAGCGTGTGATCATTGAGAAAGACTTTTCTCTCAACTGAAAGTTCTTACTTGGGTACATAACTACCCAGAGGCAGAGAGAGCTAATCTGAATGGCTGGTATGTAATTTGCATTGGTTCTCATGGATGCTGCTTGCATTCATTACAGAGAACCCATTGCACAGGATGAACTATTACTGAATAATGTCTTGGAATTTTCAAGCATAAGACAGCTTTCATCCCACATGCAGGCTTTGAACTGTTACTGAATAATTTTTTCAATTCATTTTCTTTGGGCTTTTGTTCCAGCTGCAGATCTTGTCTTTTCCATCTACACAGCTTCCAAAACAACAGGGTCGACCCTGCTGCTTTGGTGCAAAACACACTCTTGCTGGCATTAGAGGAGCTTTACCTGTGTTGAGATGATGTTGGCTGTGTATTTACTGTGGCAATGACAAGGTACTGCCTGGCTTACTGGTTGCCTGTGGGTTTGGGTGCTGTTGAGGGGAAGGAGTCTGTCATGCTGGGGTAAGGAGAAGTGGCTGTGTAGGTGTTAGAACTCCCTGGCTCTCAGAGCTGCTGCCCTGGCCCCTAATGGTGGCTGGGCAGAGCAGACCATCGTTTCTGTTCTGCCTCAGAAGCCAAAGTCTAGCAGGGCGCTCCACTTCGGAAATCAGATCTGCTGTCTGCTTTTCACAAACCCAGTTCCTGGTTGCCAGGTATTTCCCAAAGTGGAGTGAGGATGCAGGAAAACACTGAACGCTGTGTAAGATTTCTGCTGTTCCATTGCTTCACACACATTCCCAATGTATGTGCTGAGGTGGGTCCCAAAATCAGAAGAGATGAGAGGAGGACAATGTCTCAGAAGAACAAGGTGGGAAGAGGTGGAAAGATGGGGACAAACATTTTAGCAGGGCCTGTGGGAATAGGGGTAATGGTTTTAAACAGAAAGAGGGTTGGTTTAGATTATATATAAGGTAGTAATTTACAATGAGTGTGATAAAACACTGGCACAGGTCGCCCAGAGAGGTGGTGGATGCCCGATCCCCAGAAACATTCAAGGTCAGGTTGGATGGGGCTCTGAACAATCTGATCTAGTTGAAGATGTCCCAGTTTTGTGGCAGGGGGTTGGGCTACGAGACCTTTAAAGGACCCCTTCAATCCAATCTCTTCCACCATTCAGTGATTCTAGAAAGTGAAAGTTTTCAAATCCACTGAGTGTTTCTTTCAGAGCACTGTCTTAACTGCTGTGGGAAGGAGCTGAAATTTTGGTCTGCTCTGATGAGCAAGATTGTTTACATCTTTGATTTCCTGACAGTATGGGACACATACACCAGGAAGGTGGTTAAATGCAAATAAATTCTGCCTTAAACAGAAGGTAGGGGGAAAAGGTGCATTCCCTGCTCTGAAATTGGCAACGTAATTAGAGACCGTATTTGTCAAAACATCCCTGTCCCCAATTGCTGTTGCTAATGATTTAAACCAAATATATCCTTTTCTCTGGAAGATATAATTAGTGAGGAATAAAAGAGGATCTTTAAAAAGTTTTTATAGAGAATCAGAACAATACACTGGGTTTTTTTCTTCTCTTTTACTTCGGAGCTAAAGAAGACCAGCAGAGTCTACTTTTGTGTGGTTTGTGCCCTTGAAACTCTGTGGATCCTGCTCACAGAGATGACTGGAGCCACAGTCAGGAACAATTGAGGTCTTAAATGCCATTTTTAGTTGGGCTTTATATGTAGAAGGCTGTATAGTTTCCCCCAGAGAACAGCTTCAGCATCTGTAGGTGACTGTATAGGTTTCTTCCATGGTTGTAGGGTTAGTCGAGGGCAATGGGATTGCAGACTGACAGAGCACCTGGGGAGAGGCAAAATGCTGTGAATATTTGCAACCTCAGATGAATTATTTTTTCTTTCACGTGACTTTTCTTTGAGCAGTGCATAGTTTTGGTGTAGCCCATGTTGACTTGGAGATGTGATTTGTTCCTACAGCAGCAGCTTCTACCTATTACTCACCCAGCTCCCAGCATCATTTAGCTTGGGAACAGCCTTAGCTGGAAATGGCTTCTGTGTACTCTTCCAGCTTCCCCTTGAAGCCTGCAGATTTTTGCTTCCACAACATCTACTGCCGCAGCATGGTGTGACACTTCCTACTGTTAATGCTGTGCCTGGCTCCGTGGCTTTGCCTGAGCTTCATTCTAGCTGTTGGCTTTGAAGAAACAGTGAGGCAGCTGTTCACTTCTCATCCCCTTTGTGACAATACTCTTGATTTTGCAGACTTCTTTCATAACCCTTTTCAGTTGTCTCTTTTTCAGACTAAGTCCTGAACTATTCAGAACTCCTTGTACAGAAGGTGTCCCATGTTTGGGATATCTGTAAATATGCCAACAATTCAAAGCACTTGGCTTTCTAAAAAGCTCTTAATAATCTATCTTGCCTTTTGCTTGGAAAATAGGCTTGGTTTCTGTCAGTTCTCAGGGGAAGAGGAGAGGTCCTCCTGTGGGTTTCTAAATTGTTATAGACAGGAAAGAAATGGTGGCAGTCAATAGGCAGTTTCTCTGACAGGAAAAGGGGAGCACAGGTGTTCCCAGGGACCCTGTGCACTTCCATGTATTTGTAACTGATTTGGAAAGACAAATCATCACCCAGGAAAGTAAGAAATAAAGAAGACTGCACAGAGCTGTAGGAGAATTCAGTAAACCTGAGTGGAAAACAAAGTGACAGCTGTCAGCATGACATGGTGCAACATGGCAGTGCCACATCAGCTGTGCAAAGTGATAGGGATGGGCAGGAAAATCCAGTCAGCTGCAAGGTAGCAACAGTGAGCTCTCAGCTCATTACTGGTATTCAGAAAAGATCTTGGAAAAAGTTGTCTGAAACCATTGATTCAGTGTTCAGTAATAGTCCAAAGTTATTGGCAATGAGAGGAGAGGAGTATAAAAAAAAGTGATTAATATTTGCACTATACATAAGGCTCAAGAGCTCCTGCACTGTGGATGTTAGGTTGAGTTCTTGTCAGCTCACTGTGAGAGAGGTTGTGGTATAGCTATGCACTGAAGAGAAACAGCCTTTTTTATAAGAGACATGCAGAGCTTCCTTGCAAATAAAGATCAAATAGTGGGGAATACTTCAGCTTGGAAATAGAGACAACTGAGCAGTCATATCATAGAAGCCTATAAAATAGTTGGAATGGTGTGTAAAGGAAGGTTGAAAAACCACTATTAAGTATTCTTCATGATGTAAGATCCACATAACTTTCAAATAAAATTATCAGGTAGCAGGTTTAAGACAAACATGTAGAGTTCGTGTATGTTAAACATGTACATTGTGAGACCAGTTATCTTAGGCTACTATGGAGGCCAAACATAGGTATTAGTCCTAGAAGGGGTGAGATATCTACTGAGCTTTATTGTGCCTCAGAACCTGGATGCCATCTCCAGCTCAAGAAACCTTCAGTGATTGCCTGAAGCTGGAAGCATTTGTTGAGAATCTTGCTCTGTACTTGACCAGTTCATTATGCCTTTCCTTACATATCTGCAATGGAGCAGGGAACTTTGTTCTGCCTATAGTTGTTTGTGAGTGGGCTGAAGGCTGTGAGATTTCCATCACAGGAGCTTAAGAGCAGATGAGCTAAACACCTCACTGATGCAGGGTAGGTAGAGCTTATCCCCCTCCAGAAGCGAAGCTACGCACAGGGTGCTACAAATGTCACTTTGTCCCATTTCCTGCAATTCTAGGAAACAGTGAGTGAAAGTGCCCACCTCTCCACTCCCCATCTCTGGGTTGTCATCAGGACATGGCAGAGAGGGGTCCTAGATGCTAAAGGGCAAGAAAGGCTGAAACCAGGACAGAGTCAGCAGCAGGTGTGCAGTCCCCTCACCACTGGAATCACGGTGTCGGTGGTCACACCTCTGAAGTGCACCAGCACTGACACGCCAGGATGTGGCTCCAAGGTCAGGCTCAGCCAGAAGAGGGGTCTGTGGGTGCTGGAGCCAACATAGTGTCAGTCTGGAGTGTTACTGGCCTGCCCATGACAGAGTGCAAGGGGCAGAATGAGGTTGTTCCAAGCTCCAGGGGAAAGGAATTGCAACCACTGAGCCTGTAGGAATGAGCTGCTGTTATCATAGCAGAAGTGGTGACAATCCAGATGAAACACCTAAGGAGCAGTTTCACAACACATCTGGCCTATGAGGTTTCCATGGGAAAGAGGGCAGAACACAAATGGGCTTACAGGACAGATACCAGTCTCATCCCTGCTCTTACTTTCTCCTTTTGGTTAGATTGTGGTTCTGGACTGAAGCCAACCTGCAGGGCCCTGTTGCGAAATGCAGGGTGCAGATGCTGATGCTCATGCATTTCAAAATGCACATTCTTCAAGACAATGCATTGGGGAAGTTACCACTGACTTGAGTCTTCTTCCTGCTCTCTCTGCCCCAAAAATACCAATCCTTGTAGATACCACTGAAAATGAGGACAGCAAGGGACTTGAAGAGCTGGGAACAAAACTTGAAGAAAAGAAATCAAGAATTATATACTTGCAGTTACAGAGATTAATTGAGCTCACAAGGAATTCAAAGAGCATAGCAAAAACTAGCATTTGCAAATCACAGCATTCAAAGAAAGGTGTAAGCAAACAGTGGATTAGTGCATATTCCCTTATGTCTTCTTTAAAAATTTATGTGAACTATAAGCTTTTTTTTTTTTCTCCCAGGGTCTTACTTCGAGGTCTGTTATTAACAGACAAGTACTATTGCCAGGAAGATAGATAAACCTCCTGCTTTCAATCCCAGTCATTGGCCTTCAGTCCAGGAGACTGGAGCTGCATCTAACCACAAATACCCAAGCCTGGAAATCCCTCCTCAGAGGTAAAACAGCTTCCAGGCTCCAAGCAGGTATTGTGAAGAAGCCTGAAGATGCTTTCCATGGCCATATCATGCATGTTATTAGGCTGAGCAGTGAAGTGTTTGATGGCTCCTGCCCAAGTCGACCTCTTGGTGTCTCCCACATATGAGTAACACCCAGTCTGCGAAGCACAAGTAAAACCACTTCAGTGTAGTTCCATTAAGGTATGTTATACAAATAAAAATTGACAACAGCTCCCTGCAGTCCACAAATGCCCTCTGCTTCCACAAGTCCTCTCCTTTTCCTAGGCAAGAGCTTTCCCTAATGCTTTTGAAACCAGAGCAACAAATGAAAATATTTCCAGCTTGGTTTAAACTGTTGCTGATAACATCTGAAGTGATTAGAGGGTATGTTTTTTTCATTTGTTTATTTTTGTTATCTTTCATTCATTAATTGGATGGGGCTTTAAGCAACCTGGTCTACTGGAAAATGTCCCTTGGAACCAGATGACCCAGAGGTTCCTTCCAACCCAAACTATTCTACAATTCTATGAAATGCAGGGATAGAGTGAAAAATTAGACCATAAGGGATGTGTTTGTGGAATAAAATCTGGGTGGAAGAATGCCAGTCTTACTGCTAGTAGTCTTGAAGATGGTATTTCTGTCATCCTGCTGGAAAATAGAGCCTGACAGGACATAATCTCTGCTGTTCCCAAAGTACTTCTGACTTTTTCTGTTTAAAAGTGTAGCTTTGACCTGTTCAAACTCTGACCTGAATTCCCCAGATTTTTTAGGCAGGACTCTTAAAGGATTCAGGCACCACTCACAACAGGGGGAAGAAAATTGTTGTCTTTTGCACAAGCTGACTAGAGAAGTCTTCATGTCTGCACCTCTGAGCAACAAGACATTTTGGGGATAGGGCTCGCCTTGCTCAGCAAGCAGGACAGGTGTCCTTTACACAAAATTTCAGCTTGGACTGCAGAAGGAAACAAGGGTTCTACAGTGTAGTACATCCCACTGTAAAGCATTACTCATTTGTACCCATACATACAGCAGAGGAGACTTCCACAACCAATTCTCTGTCATGTCTCTTCTTTCTCTCTGTCCTAGCTATGACAAACCTTTTGGATAAGTTTGTCAACTGCACCTGTGAACCAGCCGTTGGCTTTAGCTGCAGACAGAACAGGGAAAATCTGAATTTTCCATTTTCTTGAAATCGACTAAAATCAAGCATTTTCAGTTCCCAGCCCACCTACAATAATTTTTGTTCATTTTTCTGTTCAGCACTGCAAGTCCCTTCTTCCTTCCCTCCCCCAGTAAAATTTGCATGTTCCTAATCCTAGGATTTACTTAAGCAACTACAGAGGATCCTGAAATGGCTTCTCCTCCAACTGCTTTGTCTCCAGCTGGAGACAATTACCGATTTGTCCAATTCTCACCACATATATTATTAAGATCAAAGGCAGACCTCAAAACATTAGTAACTAATTTCAGTGTTATAGTTCTAATAAAATAAAAGCGGGCCACTATTAGGCAACATCTCTTTTGTATGTGGTAACTTCTTCATTGAATTCTGAGGTTTTCTTCTCAGATAGAATTAATCATAGTTGCAAGGATCTATGGATTACTGCTGCTTTTAAATTTGAAGCAGGGTGGCAGATGGGAGTAATTTGGGCATATCCCCAGCAGGAGCATGGAGAGAATAGTGTCAATAATTTTTCTTATTCTAATAAAATTCTGCATCCAGTGATAGAAACTCTTACTGCAAGGGTCTCCTTTTATCACAAAGCTTGCTAGCAGATGTTGATCTATTCTGTACCAGTGCAAGCAGAAGGAAAAGAAAGAGCCACTGTTCAGTCTTCTGGAGAGCAGATTTGGGCAAGCGTGGAAGGAGGTAGAAGCTGGATTTACTGTGATGCTCTGCTGTGGGGACCCAGAATCCAAAGCAGAGGCTGCTGAAAGGGTCTGGAGAGGGAAAAGGGAGCACTGATGGCCTCTGTGGTGCAGGTCATCTAAGCTTGAGACTTGCCACAGTTAGCGCAAGCAGACAGGCAAATCAGTGATGATGAGAGGATTATGTCTGAAACCACCTTACCTGACTTGTGTCCCACTGCTCAGATCAAGGCTGGAGTAGCACCACTCTTGCCAGCAAGATTCACAGCCTAAGAGGAGCTTGTCCCTGGGGCAAGGATAGGGCTACCCAGGAAAGAGGCGTTAAAGATAAAAGACACAGGCATAGGAGCAAGGTCTAGAAACTGTGAGAGCCTAACAGCTATCTTTCCATCTGTCTTTCCATCTCTCCTAAGGTGTGAAGTAGCCTCTGGAATGCTGCACTGAAGATGCTCACTGACATTTCCTCTGGCTGCCTGGCTGCTTATCCTCTTTCAAAATGAATGTGGCTGCTGCTTCTTGGGCTGTCAGTGACCTCTGTTGTGGGTAACCCCTCCCCAGTGTGCCCCTCCAGGAGCTGGGGGCACTACCACCACCATGTTGCTGTACCTCCATCAGCAAGCAGTGTGCACTGCAGCTCTTGGCTTGGCCAGGGTGATTTTTGTCACTGAATCATTTTGCAGCACCATTCTCCCCATTAACACCCCCCAGGCTGTCAGGCAGTGGATAAGGTGACATGATGGCAGAGTGTGTGGGTGCCTTTAGCTGGCCTCAGTGCCTGTGTGTGACAGGCTAATCCCCTGTGCATGGGCTGGGTAGCCGGGGTGCTCCTGTGAGCCCCATCTGTCTGGATGTGCTGCAAGATAAAGGGGATGTCTTAAACCACTGTGGCAAAATTTGTTAGAGCTGTTCTGCCGGAGCCTGGAGTTTAAAGAGACCTTTCCCATGTAGCAATGCCAGAAGAGATGATCACAGACAACTGGCTGTCATGGGTCTGTTCTGAAGTCCCAGAGTTTGCAACACCCCAATTTAAGCAGTTCCATCCCCCAGCGACTCCAAGAGTACCAATCAACTGGGAAAGCGTCCTGCTTACAGGGAAAGCTTTGCAGGAGGAACTTATGTCTTGGAGCTGCAGCTGCTCTGTCAGGGCAGCATGGAACAGGGCAGCCACTGCCAGAATATCTGCCCTGGCTGCCTGCATCCGCATCACCTGGGGTGGCCCTTCTGCCCCTTCAGGGTTGGCCATGGAGCAAATTGTTCTCTTGAGATTTTTACTTGGAGGTGAGTTTGACATCACCTCTGTGTGACTTTTAATCTTCAAACAACCTTTTATTTTTTTTTAAGATTCGATAATACATGGAATAATAATTCTGTAGAAAGGTGTGGGTCTGGATTTCCCCCCTTTTTCACATGTGCAGCATTATAGATTGGCTATGACCTACCACAGCCGTGCTGTGTGCGTGGCATCTTGCGTCATTACAGCCCCAGAGGGCTTCTCAAAGGCTAATCTGAATGGCAGTCCACCTCGACCCACATGAGCCATTAGCTCACTTCTGATTCTTTGCTAGGTTTCCGGACTTTCTGCCTGGTGTATTTCAGAAGCAGAAGGGAAAGATGGGATTTCTGCTGAATATAGGCCAGCTCTTCAGCCAGTCGCTGGAGCTTTGCCAGTTCTTGCCAGATGGAGATTGGGCACTGGCTTTGTCAGATGAGATGTTACCCAGCCAAGATTCAGTGGTATCTGGCTAGATATTCTTGGCTTTCTAAGAGATTTTCTGTCACTTATCCCAAATACTTTGGTTGTGCGTCTGGTACTGTCTGACTACAGCTTTTCCTCTAGCTACTTGCAGTGAGGCATTTATGTACACACAATCACAGCAGATAAATCTCTTAGAAAGAGATAATCATAATCTCTTTAATCAGCGCATTGTAGTAATCCCTCATAAACAGACTGGCTTCAGCAAACCTTTTACTAGGTCAGTGTCCTCACTGATCTTTTCCCTCTTTGGTTTTGTTCTATGTCGGCCATGTAGCAGAAGGTGTTTCAGAGAGATCAGGAAATTAAAGGATTGTGTGTACAATCAGGAGCTGATAATATGCTGGTAATATGATGAAAATGTTGCATGCATATGCTATTTGGTGATAACAAATCTAAGAATAGCAATCAAAGATATGTAGGAAGAATGCAAACACATATCCACTGTGGTTTAATACATGACAGATTCCAGTGGCTCCTATCTTGGGGCATTCCCTGCTTAACCAGCATTTACAACATGCTTTTGTTTGTTCCTCATTCATGGTTGGTGCTGCTGACGCTGCAGAAGTTACAGTTGTGTTTCTGCTCACACACAATGCTCATATGTTACTGTAAGTGTACCTGTGGGAATGAGTTATTGAAAGAGCAGGGAAAGTGAATTACACACCTGCCTCCAGCAAACTCTCCTTCTCTGTGTTTATTTAGTTGCTGTAGAATCAGTAAAAACATTTCTAAAGGAAAAGTGATTCATCCAAGGAGCTCTGACAAGAGGTCAGCTCTCACTCCAGAAAATGGAGGGGAATATCTGAACAGAGGAAAGCCAGTGATGTTGCCTGCCTGCAGCCCCTGCTCTGGCCCTTCTCACGATGCTGGCATTAACACTTTTGCATGCATTTTTTGAAGGAGAGTGTTTCTAAGTACATGTTAGGGCTTTAGCATGCTGACTACTGCACGGGAGGGACTCCAGGTAAAGCCAGGAGAGCAAGAGGTGTTTGTATAATTGGTGGGGCTCTTCTAAATTGTCAGAGTATATTCTCATTTCAGTCAAGGGCCACAAACCCCAAATTTATGGCTGCTTGGAGAAACTAAGGAAGTATGATGGGAAAGAGGAATGCCTCAGGCATCCTGGGATTTGCCTTAGAATAGAGGACAGTGTACCCATTAATGTTTGTGTTCTTTCCCAATTTATAGGTCAGCTTTAGCAGGCCTGCACGCACTTGAAAAATGAATGACAAGCTGCGTCCAGTCCCGTGGGTCTTACTCATGGGGACTAGTCCTTACTCATCGGATCGGCCCCCGCAAGGCCGATGAGACTGCTCCTATGATTGAGCCTTTTGGCAGAAAGGCCTCTTCATTCCAATGGGGATCTGTTTGTTTTGCACGCTGTAAAAACGCAGACACCACTGGAAGGCAGCAGGAGTTCTACCCGTGCGAGCTCAAATGTGCAAAGGGTCACAAGCCCACTTGGGACAGTCCTGGAGGCCAGGGCAGTCCTGGCACCCCACTGAAGGTCTTCAAAAAAACACTCTGAATGTGCATCCAGGCACAGAATTTTTTAGTGGTTTCGCTTCTCATTCTGGAGTCTCCAGAGCATTCCTCTTCCTAGGGCTATGGCAGCAGATAGGGCCCTCATGTATTTTTAGTTGCTGTAGAATGTCTGTCATTTAAGTCAATTGAGGAAGGTGGGAATGGAGGCAGAGAGTGCCCATTCATGTGATATGTTGCAAAGGACATTTCTCTGTGTCCCTGTTTTACCCCACACAAGCAAAAATGTTGCCACACTCGACTATAGAGCAGCTGGGATCCAGGAATGGGAGTAAGCCCCGATGAGGGCAGCTGAAGACTGTAAAACTCCGCATTAGACTGGTTCCAGGTGCAGAGATCCCCAGCCCTGCTGATCGCAACCATCCCGGGCATCCGTTTCAATGTGGCATCTCATCAGCACTGTCCTTGGCTGTGGATGCTGATGCTTGCTGTGTTTTCACTGCAGAGATGGATGCATGGGCATTGCCCAGAGCACAATAACACTGGTGCTTCCTGCCCTGCGGAGCAGACAGCGGTGGGACATAGCAGCACTGGAAACCTCTTCATTATCCCAGCTTCCCATTAAAGCAGATTGTCTAGAAGGAAGGATGGTCTTACAATTAGACCACTGGACTAGTAGGACTGAACCACAGTTGTAGCTTCTACCTGCACTTTCCTCTGTGATTTTGAAAGTCACTTAAAATCTGCTTCATTTTGTTCAGTTTTAGGAACAGGAACAATTCCCTATTTCAGAAGAGAGAAAGTCTTTTATTGTGGCTTAATTGTGAAGAAAATGCTTGTGAGAATTTAACAAGTAACAAATGTGAGAAGCTGATAGGCTGTGGCAATTGTGGATCCTGTTTGATGGTGGTAAAGGTGTCACAGTGGCAGAAGTCCTCCAAGTTTGAGGTGGGTTTTTGTTTTCCTTGAGGTGTCTCTTATAGACACACAAAGTTCAGCTTTTTGTAGTTAGACTGATTTTTGAAGCATTCAGCCTAAAAACAAGGAGCGACTTAACCCTGCTGTGTATAACTTTCAGTGATCTATGTGTAGGCAAATTTGCCCATGAAGAAAAGTCCTTTCTCATGGTGATCACAAGGCTGCCATGACAGTACGGTCCTGCAACATGGCCATCACCGACAGAGAGGCACAGCACTTGGTAATCTGTTTAAAAACACCTATTTAGGGTCAGATTGCTCTCAGGAACAGACATCCAGAAGTGCCGAGCCATCAACCTGGAGAGCAGCTGGCTGGTTTGTCTCCACTGTCTTTGCTCCGCCACTGAGGACATAGAGAGAAGGTGAGGACACCTCAAAGAATTACCTGGCAGCCTCAGATGGCATTGGAATTTCACAGTTAGTGGTTTTGATGGGGATTTTCTCATCCATTTTTCACTCAGTGGAAGGTGTTTTCAAGCAGGGATCTCTGTCCCATTCAGTAAAACAGTGCTGACCAAATTGGGGTGGAGAAAGGCTTTGCTGCAGAGACATGGCTGGTCCTCAGAACAAAAAGCCAGAAGGGAAGGTGCATAAGCAACTTTGGCTGAGCAATCACGGGATCCTTGAGACCAGCACTGGACTTCTACAAGGCCATATTCTGAGCCAGTCAAAGCTGTTGGTGCTCTTTTCAAGGCAGCTGTTCTGCAGAGTGTAAGCCATCAGCTTATAAACTTGAGTTTCTTCTGAAACGTCCTAGGAACAGATTAAATAAGCTAAGAGGGCTCCATAAATGCAAGCATTTTAACTGAGGAATTGGACTTGGCCTGCCCATTTGAATGAAGTGGTGGCCGTATTTCACTGACTCTTGACTGAGACTTTCAGGGTGCTTTAGCTGCCCAGTCATCAGCCCCATCCAGCATTATGCGTTACTCCCTTAGCTGCTCCAGCAGGCAGTTTGATGTCCCAGCTAGCCAGCCCATGTGCAGTAGCCTCTGCTGCTCTTTGAGGAACACAAGTGGGACAAATTTGCCAATGCAGTTCCTCTCTAGGAGAGAGATGGCCAGCTGGGAGAGGCCATCTCTTCTGAAAATGCTCCTCCTCTTTCTAAAGGGAACTGGTTTCGCAGTTAGTAGTAAAATTAGGGAGCGGCTCTATCTTAGCTGTTGACAGTTCTGCTTTGGCTTGCTTAAACCCATGTTTTCAAGGGCTCTTCTGCATGCACATGTCAGAGGTTTGCTGATGAACCAGGGACGTTTTTTATAGGAGCTCTGAAGCATCTTCCATGGGCAGTTTCATGCTGATTTAACTACCACGGTTTAAAGCTTGTTAATATTGTCAAATTGATTGGGTTGTTGAAATCAATTTCAACGTGGTTTTGCTTAAGTAATTTTCTAAACCAGCCTTCAAAGCATGCCACTACACTGGTGAAGAAATTTGAGAATCGACATGTTTTTTTCCTTTCTTTGCACTGTGTTCGACCAACTTTTACTTGTACAATAGTTGTGGTTCATATCAGAGGGTAAAATACTTATTTGACATTTTGAAAGAGAATTTGGTAAAATCTCAGATCTTGTCCTTTCTATTTAAGAATGTGCCAAATAAAACTGGGGAAGATGAGTTTTAAGAAAGACAGGAAGCCAAACCAAAAAAATATCCACCTTGGTTCATGTGCTATAAAGCAGCAGAAAGATGTCATAAATTAAAGATACTTTCACAACATCATTAAATCTATTTATCTTTTCAAGGTCAAGTATTTCCTTTTTGTTAATGCACTTTGATTATGCCCTTTTATGATCTCTTTTCCACTGCCAGTCCACAAGACTAAACATGCTTTATATTTTTCACGGTACATTTCCTTACTTCCTATTCTTGCCTCCTCACACTCACCCCCAGAGATCTGGGATGGTCTGAAGGCAAGACAGAGCTCCTGCTGTGTTTAAAGATAGCTTCTGGTTTGGATGGATAGTTTACTGTCTGGGTTGCTAATTTGGCTATGAACTGGATTCACAGGCCTCTATGAAATAGAAATAGGCTGCTCTTCAGTAGCTTTCTAGACTGTTTGATATGATTTATTCATGTTCGTATCAATCCAATACCATTTGCCACCACAACTGAGTTTAACCTGCTCTCAACCTGATCTCTACCAAGACGCTCAGAGCCTTTGGATGCATCTGTCCTGCCTGGATTTTCTTCTTGTAATGTTGTTTCCTGTGTTGCTGTTCCTGCTATGGTTCTTTTTACAGAAAAATTGACTCGGAGCTTTTAATCAGCCAGAAAAGACAAATCAATGCCCCAGCAGTGAGGGCACAAGCAAACCCTCCCTTTGCTGTCAGCTACGCCATTTGAAGCTGTCACGGACTCTTCAGGGTGCAGGTGACTGTCAGTTTTCTGGAGCTGACCATTTCCAAAGCTCTGATGCTGGACAGGACCATATGAACAACCTCTGATCAGCTCCAGTCAGCCACAAGGATTTCAAGAGTCAGCACTGCTATGTTATAATCTGGGAATAGCATAGACTTTGGGAATAGCAGGCTGGAGAGTCCTGGTTTAGAGGGTCCCTTCTGCTGGGGGATCACAGATGTGGCTGCCGTGAGTAAGAGGGAGCTGTTGTGCAACACCCTGGCCATGAAAATACCTTTTGCTGGCAGACAACCCTAAAAGTCTGTGCTCAGCCTGTGTGTGCACTCAGAGGTGGACTAGACACCCTCTCCACTGATGAAGAAGGTTTGCTGCTGCAGCTCATGTGGTGTCTGTGGAGTCTTCTTGACCTGCTGCTGTGCCTAGCATGGTTTGGACCTAAATAGGTTTGGACCTAAATCAGCTTGGACTTTCAGGCAGTGTTCATCCCACAGCTTGGGAATCAGCTTGGACTCAGTCTCACTAAGTGGTTTGGATGTTGCCACCCTTCTGCAAAAAGCTAAACTGGACAGATCTGTTCTGTCAGGTCATTGTCCTCAGGATCAGGGAATGGGTCTGGGCCCATTTTATTTGCTGGTATTACTGTCCCCTTTGTGCCTCACTCTATGTCCACCCAGTTTTTCTAAATCCTAAAGATGGCATTGTAATACAAAGGCATGACCTGAAATTAGAATGATCATTCAATACCCAGGGAGACATCTCTTAGGGGTTTTTGCACCCCCAAGGTCATCCTGTGCATTCCAGTGCTCTCAAGGGACACAGGAGATGGATTTGATTAGACAGGCAGGACTGGAACAATGTGGTGTCCAGTCATATTTCCTAGTAGCTCCACAGGAGTCCTTGCTCTCAGTGCACCAAGAAGTTGTAAGACCGAAGGAGGAAAACATGGGAAACAATGAATAGGATTGGAAAGTCTGAAGTTCTTTTCTGGCATGGCAGACTTGCTCTGTGGCTTTCACCAAGTTTCTGTAAGCTTTAGTGTCTTGGCATTGAAAATAGAGAAAGTATGTTACTCCCCTGGTATAAAACCCAACAGGAAAACTCGAGGATCCATCAGCAGAGTTCATTAGATAGCAGATGGGAGCATTTGTGTGGCATTCATTATTTGCATCACAGACCTCCCATTTTTATCCGATCAGGAGGTTTTCTTGCCAGGGTGTCTTGTTGGAACTGCCACTGGCATCTTAGTTCTGGGCATGGACTGCACATTTTACCTGCTCTCTGAACATTGATCAAAGCCTCTGGGAGGAGAAGCCAGCAACATACTAAATACATGTCAGCTCAGCTGTTTTCACATGCAGAGCTTTGCTTAGCCTGTGAAAGCTCATTGTCTCCAAGCCAAGTAATTGAAGGAATCAAGGCCCTGTTTAACCTTTCGGGAAGAGCTGATGCTTTGACATCCACAAAGAGCTGCTTTGTTTGAGGAGGTAAAGGTTCTTTTTGAGATTAGGCTCAGGTATTACAGCCCAGCACATGGCTGCTGGCTGTAATGAGTAGGTAGGTGGTTGGGGCTGGGATGTGGGAGTCCTGGAGCTTGACTGACTCCTCTGCCTGAGGGAATCTGAAACTGCACATCTCCCTGAGGACATTGCCCCAGCCACCAGGAATGAGATAGAATACTCTTGAGGGAGCTGGAGAAAGATGTTGAAAGCACTCTGTCCCTCATGTTGGATCTTTTGCTTTTTTATAAAGTAATGACTAATCCACAGGATAAAAACCAATCTTCTAGCCCTTGAACAAGTAATTTCAGGCAGTGGTTCCTGTTTCTGTAAACAGGAGAGACTGTGGGCTACCCTCATCAGGGTGCCTTAGAGTTCATTTTGCGATTGGCAGACCCTCACTTTAAGGTCTTGTGCTGAGACAGCAGATTTGGACCAGAAATGTTCTAAACTCTGGGTTAAAAAGATAGTAGTGGTTTTTCTCAGTGTTTGAGCCTGGGCTGTCTGATGAATATGGTGAGAAATTCAGGGTAGAGCAACCCAAGTTTTTCCAGGAAATGTTCTACCTGAGATCCCAGTCCCCATTTCCTAGTCAGTGTGCCTGTGTAAGGCAGTCAGGAGTCAAGGCAATGTGAATTTTACCTCACAACTGTCCAGCATTCAGTACAGCTGTTGCTTTATACGTCATGTTCCATTCTGTAGCAAAAATGTCTTTAATGAACAAACGTGTAACACCTTTCTTTATTATGTAAGCTATATACATACAGCAGTTATTTTGGCTATTTTTTTTCTCTTAGTTGTCACTGGTGCTGCTTTCAGTGCTTTTGCCTGTGTTGGAAGTGAATTTGGACCAACAGACTAGAGAACTGTCATTCTTTATCTAGTAGCAATCATATTCAGCAATTCTGTGTTAAAGTAATATAGTTAGCAAGAGGAAAAATTAATTTCACCACATTTGTTTGACTTTATTTCCTTTGTCCCCTTTGGGATTGATACCCTGGCAACTCAAGTCACCCTCTGATTGATCTCCACCATTGCACAACCTGGAAAACAGGTTGCTGTTTCTGGTTGCTGAAACAGGCAACACGTGAGGCATTTCTCCAGTGTCATGCCTGGTATTAGCAAGGTACTCCACAAGCTACTTTGGCATCTTCACCTCTATAAATCTGTCCAGTCTAAGGAGGATCATGGGCTATTTTAGGTGGTGGGCTGTTAGCTACAGCGCTTAAGACTGGTCTTTCATCTACATCCTTGTGTAAGCAATTCCCCGTGTTTGCTGTCCGTATGGACATTGCAAGAACAGAGGAATCTTGCAAGAGCATTTAATGTACATCAGAAACCCATTTGACTTGCTAAATTCTGCAATAATCACATTTTTTATTTAATTGAAAATGAACAAGAGAATCATCCAGGTCCCACATAGTATAATGAAGACATTGATTGTCGGTAATTAATAAACACTCCTTTTTATTCCGGAACAGAACATGGCCAGAAAGCCAAGTGTATCATTAGCACCTATTGAGGGAGTAAGCTTCAACTGGGTTAGTATTTATGTCGAAAGAAAGCCAATAATTTTTTGGTGCGTTTGAGCTGTGGAGAGGCACTGATATATGTCCTCACACTCTTATAAAACACTATTTTTTGTTGCACACGGAGGCCTGATTCTTGCTGTCCAAGCCCTGGCATAAGCCATAAAAATCTACAAACAGCTGGGCCAGCGCTCTGCAATTACGCTTAACTCGTCCCCTGTTGATGCCTTGGCAGTGAGCCTGGTGTAATGTGAGGCACTGTCTCATGACCCTGAACCCAGACACTGAGAATACCTAAAGGGATCTGGACCACAACTGTTTTTCAAGAACAGTCTTCCTTGAACATCAATTACCAGAATATAAATGATTTGATGAGCTGAAATGATTGCAGGATGGATGCTGCTGCATTCCTGCATTTCTTGAGGAAGCTCCCTGCTTCCTTCTGCCTCCTGTTCTGTCTGTGGCTGGTGCAATGTTACCTGCAAGCTGGAAGCTGAGGACACACTGTGATGGAAAAGGTAGGCAGTCTCCAAGTCACCTGTACCTGGCTCATATGTTTTCCATCAGGTTTTTGAAGCTGGGCATGGAGCTGTTTGCAATTCTTTTTACTGGCTTTAAGTCTGCTTCATATCTGCTCTGTTCTGAAAGGTCTTGCATGCTTACAATAAAGTTAAAAAAAACCCAGGTGCTTCTGCCCAGTAAGTGGTACACAGCCAGCCTGGAGTGTATTTATGCACTGAGACACAGGACAGAGGTTCTGGTGTCCCATTCTGGGAGTGGACACACAAATGTTCCTTCTTGGTGAACACCTGTATTTTTACCACATGGTGGATGTGCACCCAACTGTATGAAGAGCTAGATACCTGTCTTTTTATTGTCTCTGTAAGCTGTTACAGAAACCTTCTTAGAAAAAAAAAAACAAAGAAAAAATCTGCTGTCTCCTCCAAAAAGGTACTGGAATGTGAGGCAAAAGCATAATTTGACTTTTAGGTACTAAGCAGGGCTTTCTGGTTGACCACTACCAATTGATGGTGCACAAAGCCAGGACTTTTGAGGCTTGAAAGCAGTGTGGTACTGGGAAATCTCTGCCCCACCAACCACCTACTGTTTGGCCTTGGGGTAGTCATGTCATCTGTCTCTGTATCTCTGCTTCCTTCTTAGAATATGCCTTGTCTGTGTACCCTGGGTTCTCTGGGGTAAGGACCAGCCCGTGACATTTATTAATATAGTGCTCGACATGCTAGAGCATGACTCCACTGAGGTTTCCAGTTGCTACTGAACTGCAAAATAATTAAAAGAGTATGTTGAGGCTTCTTTTATGTAATGCCGTCATCTTGACAGTTGATGTTTATAGGCTTCTAGGTTGAATTTGATTTAGACCTCAAAATTATGTGTCTTGCTTATAAGATCACTTGCTTACTGTGTGCTATACTGTCACGGTCACAAACACTGGAGACCCCCTCTGCATATGGAAGTGTAGCTGAGCACTTTTCCTGCAGGGCCCATAGACTGGGACTTGTCCCTGCTTACCCCAAAAGAGCACTCAGCAGAAAATACCCTCGCAAGCACTTTAGAAAGCGGTCTCTGAATTTGCAAACTCACAAAGAGATGCCTTTGCCTCAGAGGTCTGAACAGCCACAAACCAAAGTGCTTGGGAGATCAGAAAACCCTCCACTAGGCACATGATCCTGGCTCTCTGAGGATCTGAGTCCAAGGGAATATCAATCTTTTGCAGATTGATGTGACATGGAAAAGCTCTCCTGCCACCAGCCAAACCAATGCCTAACGAGAAGCCAAGTCACTGCAGTCACAGTGTTCCTGAGCTTTCTGCCACTGCATAGCCCCGGCTGCACCTGGTTTACTTTGGCTCCACTCAGAGCAGGCACAGAAGTCACTCATGTCTGGTGTGAAAGGCTGCGTGGGAATACTCCACGTGTGTTCTAATGTAACACCAAGTTGGTAGGAGAGCCATAACAGGAGAGCCCAGCAACACTGGGCCAGACTATATAACCTTTGCCAAATGGGAGCACTCCCTTTGAGGCCACTGACAAGTGCTGGGACACCTACTAAGAGCAGGCTTTTAGTTCTTGTGCCACATTATTCCCAGACCTTTCACCTCTCCAGCAGGTTGCAATCTTTCATGTGGTGCTGCTGGCTGTGGAGGCCCTGGTGTGACCCAGAAGGAGGAATGCAGGGCAGCTGTGGCTCCAGGCAGGACTAAACATGTAAACTATCAGTAAGCTCGACTCTGAACTTCCAAGTGCCTCTTTGGTGCAGATGGTGTAGCCCTGAAAAATGTGCTCTGCCACATCACATATGCAGGCAAGCAGTGCAAACTGTGGCAATGAGGTAATTCCCCGTGAAGGAGCACAGGTTCGAGAGGAAATGCTCATTTTCAGTAAATAGCTTTCAAATAAAACAACTGTGATGGGACAGCTTAAAAAGACTTTTAATTAGTCCATTTTACTTCTGCTAGGTAGTGCCTTATGACTACTAATCTTTTTATTGCTTTACATTTCTGTGCCAGCTTGTATGGTAACCCAGTAGCCTACATCAAGCTCCAGTAGCAGCAAGATCTGTTGTACCAGAAACAGATGACAGCTTCTCGAAAGCCACCTTAGGTTTTGCAAAACAAAAGTGCAGTAACTTCTGACAAGGGGTTGGTCAGGTACAGTGTTAATTCTTTCCTTGTGCTCCAGTTTTATCTGACACAGCAAGAGGCAAGCCTCATTTGAGGAGGAATGGAAGAATACTGGAAGAATACTACTACCAAATCCCAGTCCCACACAGCTGCTGGCATTACCTCAGGCACCTGTCAGGAACGCAATGAATTAGGAAGGTCTGTGCCTTAGGTTTAGTGTTGGGGCAACAGGCAAGGCAAATGACTTTAGGGTGGGAAGTGGTGCCGTGACCACATATCCATCTGGCAACAGTGGAGCTCCCTGAGACCAGGTAAATCAATGAAGAACAGGTGGATGGTAACTTACCTGATAAATGAGTCCACTGAACTGATCCTGTGTAGCTAGTGGGAATGGCTAATTTGTTCTGCACTAGGCAAGTTCAGGAAAGATCACTTCCTGTGCTGTACTTTGTGACTCCTAGGGCTGCTGTACAGAGGTTGATGTTGCCATGGCCAAGAGCCTGCGTTGGCTCTGAACATTTCACTGAGGTAAACTGCTCGTTAATGAGCATTTTTTGGTTGGATTATTTCCTCCTGGCACCAGAAAAATGGAGCAAATCCAAAAGAGGAGTGGGATGGATCAGGCAGGTGTCTGGCTCACATCCCTTTGCTGGTACAGTCTTGCCACAGCCCAAGAAAGGCAGCCTGGTGCGCATATCCAGCCCCACCCAGTCCACAGCAGGGGTCGGTACTGCTGGACAGAGATGCAGAAAGCCCCTAGGCTGTGCTGGAGGCTTCCAAAGCTAGCCAAAATGAAATGCTGGACATGGGGCTCTCTGAATTGCTGCCTCTCTCCTGAGGATGGGTGCATACCCAAGGTCTGCTGCCTGGGACTGGGTACTAGCACTTCATCTCCCAGTGTTGCTGGAGTAGAGGCCTGGAAAATCTCTTTTAGGTTGATGGATCTGGGGCCCTTGAATTTGGATTCTCTGTGCTGGACCTTTCTGTTTTCCTTGTTATAAGGAAGCTGCAAGAAAATCTTTTTCTTCAGCCGCTTTAGCACTGAGACTAAACATTGGATTTCCTACTCACTACAACCCTTTCCAAGGAAAGGACCCAGCTGCCTCAGGCTAGTGAAAGCTCCAGCCCTGGCTTTGGATTTCTCATGTTCAGGGATGTGTGAAAGAGACATAACAAGCATTGTAAAGACCGTAGGCACACATTTAGTGTATACTGAGATATCATGACAAAAGCACACAGGACATGGATGCAGACAAGACACAGACACACGCATATATGTGTATATATGTGTGTGTGTATATGTATGTATATATAGTTGTGTATATGTATGCCCATGTGTGGTTCTATGTTCAGTTTCCCCCTGGGTATTCACCGAGATAAGGGCAGCGTCCCCTGACTCATGAAATCTTTCGTCTTGAAGAGACTGCAGTGATGTGGCTGGACCACTGCTATTATTGTTGTCCCTTCCCCTTTTACTGGGGCTGATGTCCCCTTCTCAAATCTCCCAGAGCTGCTTGGGAACTAGTTTTCAAGAAGCAGAACTAATCCTGCTGCTTTATTCTTTGTTGGAATTACTTCCCAATCCTCATTCTTCTGTAGCAACATCAGGAAAACAAAACGCTTGATATGCTATGTTGGTATGTTTCAGTCCAAAGTGAAGGGTTGGCTTTAAATTGCAAAGATCATCTGTGGTCTAGGAGACATGGGTGACAGAGCCTTGGCAGTGCCACGGAGGCATCTGGCCAGCTTGAGTTCATGAGCTCTGCGAGGAGAGATCCCTGGGGTAATCACAGGGAGTGCACCAGGTCACAACTTGGAATGCTGGACCCATTTATAGGTAACCCTCACAGATATATAAATGCTGCTGCTTTGTCCAAAGCCCATTTTTAGTTCAGTAGCCTCTCATAAAAATGTTACAGTAGACAAAATATTCTGGACAGAAATCTGCTGAGCACAAGAAATCCTTAGTTGGAAAGTACCCTTTCTTCAGTCTCACCCAACCCAAAACACTGTCTTACAAGTTTGAAATTGTATCACTTTTTAATTAAGTTCGGCCTGATGTTACCTTTAGAATCATGGGCTGGAGACACAGGGTGCTAATGATTAAATAGCTTTATCCCTATCCCGTAAATCTAATGTTTTGCCAGTTGGCTATCAAAGTATGTCCGGAGCAGAGCAAGCACTTGGCAACTTCACAGCCTTCAGTAATTTAAGAAAAACCCTGAATGACTCCCTAGATTATGTGCCTATTTTAATCTATAAGCAGTACCTAGGTTTCACAAGCTTTGACTAACAGTCACAGTGAACTCTTTTACCCAAGTGCAAAGAGCTGTAATTTAATAGCAGGCTTTGGACAGGAAGACAAAATGTTTCTCCAGGGAGTGACAGTAGGATTCCCTGCAATAAAAAGACCTTAGTCATGGTCGTGTATGCACGGCTGAAAAGGCACACTCCTGGCTGCATCCTTCCCTTAGAGTGAGTTTGTCTAACAAATTGAACACAATTGAAAAACCCTTTGCCATGGTCCATCCTCTTCATTGATAGGCTTACAGTTTTGTCCTGAATTGTGGGAAGTTTCTTCAGCTTGTTTGCTTGTGTGGGTTTTGAACCCCTTCAGAATCTATAGAGTATAGAGAATCTATAGAATATATTTGGGTTAAAAACTGGCCTGTGTTTTTCAGACACTTACCCAACACTGCCACAGTGCTAGGTCTGGCCAGAAGGCTGTCCAGCAGCCAGCAAATGACTTAAAGAGTAATTCCTCCTCTGACAGACAAGTTTTAATGTTAACATTCAGCAAAATGGAACCAGAGAGAGTAGGTAGTCCTTCCTAGCAGGAACGCACCCATCTGTGGCCAGACATGCTGGGAGCTGGGGCAAACTGGAGACGGAAATCTGTCTGCAGGAGTGGCTTTGGCTGTTGTGATGAACATTTTTGTAACTTTTCCAGAGATGGATAACCCCTCCATTTGCTTCAGTGGTTGCTGTTCCTACCCTTTTCTTTCCTTTGGTTTGATTTAAGGAGGCTTAAAACCAGTGATGCAGCTATTCTCATTATTTGGTTTTGGTTTAGCCACTGATTACTTACGCTAACGTTGCTCTTATCAATACAAACCGCTTGACAGGAAAGACTTTGTTTTCCTGAATACCCTGCAGTAGTCCAACCAAAGTTTCAAAAACAGATTTGTAATTACCTGAGTTTAGCTCACTTTTCCAGCAGATGTGAATCCGGATGTTTCAGAAAAAGCAACTGCTCCAAGAGCTTGTCTCTGTTAGAGGATGTGCCCTACTCCCCTGCTACAGGTACAGTGTTTGTTTCATTCCTACCCACTTCATGTACTTCCCTGCTGCTATTTCTCCAGAAGATTTCTGAATTGAGAGCATTTTCCATTTGGTGACTTTTTAAAGGCAATTTCCTGCAATGATGCCACATCCTCTCCTCTTCCTTGCTCTGGTTTTCAGGGCCTTTTGGGCTCTCCCCACATCTCTTGGGAGGGTGGGTAAAATTAAATAACAGTGAGGAGTGTAACTCAGTGATTTTCACCATGTTGAAAAATGTAAACTCTTTCATGCTGAAAAAAAGATGTGAAAAACCATTTTCTGTGAGATTTCATTGCACTGATTTTCCAAAAAATAAAAATGGTGCAAAAATATCCATCTCACCTTAGAGCTCCCTGTGTTTTGCTGCTGTTAGCACACTGAGTCAGGCACTGGGAATCACACCCCAGCTGCTAATAAGGTATTTAAGGGTACTTAACATGCATTCATTACTAAACCGACATTTCTGCTGCAGTTGCTCTGGTGTTTCCCAGACACCATTATCTGATCTTCTAATTATCCCAATTTTATTCTTGTGTGGGTAATTAACAGGATGTATTAGGGTTCTCTGTGTGAAATGTTGTGTTCAGTTTTTAACTCCAGAGATTATTTAAGACCACTTCATCAAGGGCCTGTAGCAGTGACCCCAAGTCCTAGTTTCCATGGTGGGTGAGAGAGGGCAGGCGTGATCTGTGGGATACTCAGTTGGGCACTGGCCAGAGGTCACCATCCAGCAGGCGTTGATGCTAGTTTAAATTTAGGGTACCTGGCTGCAGACTCTGTCAGCTGAAGAGTCACTGTGGTTTGGCTAGGGTGGCAAGGCATGGTGATGTCTGCTAGCTAATAGTAAATAGCAGAAATTTCTTGTATCAGCCCATCATGAGTTTATCTGTAGGAGCATCTGTCCTAATTTATTCTACATTTTCCTTAACCCAGTTCAGTGCCAGAATCCAATGAGTCAGAATTAGTCTCTTGAGAAAGGGTGATCTTCTCCATTCACCTTGGAGAGGGCAGCATGAAGCAAAGGAGGTACCCATACACTGACCAGGCAGAGGGGAAGGATGACAGCTGGAACAGCAATCCTGGAATTTTTTTCAAACTCAGCAGCCCTTTTGGGTGGATTTTTAGGGCCAGACTTCAAGGGGTGTAAAGTTACCACATCACTGCACAGCTTTGCACTGGGAGACAGTGACTCTGCAGAAGCAGAAAATGCAGCGGAGATGTAATTTCAGGGAAGGGGTCAAATGTCTACAGTGCGACACAGACTTAAAGAGGACAGCAAAGTGCTTTGATAGCATCATGCCAAAGTGAGGCAGGTGCAGGGAGGACCAAATGAGATTATATTAATGGAGAAAGCTGTAAACCAAAGCAAAAAACTAAGTACCTGCACAGCCTGTGCTCTGCCCGATGTGTGATACGAGTTTTAACTGTGGTACTGGGTACAAGGTGCCCCTTGTACAACAGTTGTGGGGAACATCAAGAGCAAGGATCTTCACTCTTCATCACTGTCCTGTGAAGGCAGAAGGGTTTTTCTGCCCTCCTTCATTCACTTGCTGCAACCTTGAAGGAGGAGTAACCAGTGTGGGATGATGAAGGCCTAGGAAACCTGGTTTTCTATATTGAAAACAGGTCCATAGCAGAGGGGAAGGCAGGCTGGGAAGCACAGCAATGTTCTGCTGCCTGGCCCCTCTCTGCCTGCAGTTTTGGAGTCTCAACACCCATGAGTCTCTACTAACTTTCATCACTGATCTATTTTCCCATCCCTTGCACCTGATTGCCTTTACTGAGATTTATTCACCTGAGGAAGACAATGACAAAAATAAATAAGTAATCATTCAGGAGAGATAGAGTAATATGTCCTGCAAGAGGGTGCACATTGAGTTGTTGGCCTCACGGGAAAAGCAGGTGAGACCTTTCTGTTCCTAAAAATCAGCCTCTGAAAACCTTTACTTGATGGTTCTGTCCCCATTGTCTCCATCCTCCACACCATAGATACTGTCCCTGTGCACTTCTTGTAAGTCCCACCCTCAGTTATATTAATTCCTATGGGAAAAATTACATCCTTGTCCCTTGCATCACTAACCACAATATTTTCCATCACCCTGAGTGGCGAGAGGTCATGACACTTATTTTTCCCCCATGCTTTTGGCACGCACTCCCCTCTTTGCCATTTGCAAGCCTTGGCTTTGTTGCTGGTCCCAGGGCCACTGCATCCCAACTTCTCCCTTCCGGTCCCCACACATCTCCCCCCCTGTGCTTCGTCTTTGCACTTTGTGTTTTCCACAGCAGGAAGATGTGAACCCTTTTCCAAACCCAGAGCTGGGCCACAGCAATGTCTTGCTTGCAGGAGGAAGTTACCAAACATGGCTACATCAGAGGTCATCCAGAGGAGTATTCCAAGCCTAGTTCCCCAACTGCATGGGATGGAAAGTGAGATAAGGAAAGGGAGAGCTCGCCTACCCTGCTCACACAGCATGAACTCAACATGGAGCTGTGGTCCATCCAGCTCATGTTGGGCTGCGTCACTCCTCCCCTAAATGCTTCCCCATGTGGGCTGTGGCCAGTGGTGACATTGAAAAGCAGATGTTTCTCTCCTGAAAAAGCAGTAGCTGAATCCTGGATTGTGTTTACATTCCCAGCAGATGTGCAATGTGGAAATGTCTTGAAATAGGAAACAGTGTCCCGGCTGAACAAGTAAAAGGCATGAGATGAAAAAAATCACTATCATCATTTCCTGAGAGACTTGCCAAATTCCTCATTTCTGTGCTTGATTTGCACATCCTGCAGATGTGTCTGCTCAAATTTCCCTTCTGGTATTTTCCTCTTACACGGTATGTCAAGCACAGATGCACATTCACATGAATGAGGAGCTGGTATCATTAATGATAAGTGAAATACCGACTGTCAGGGAGGGAGTGTGAGGAAGGGGATGTGACCCAGTGCACACACACTCACAGCCCCAGCGGTGGGTGAACACTGTCAGGTGTTGTTACTTTTTTAGGCAACCACAAGTGGATCACTGCTGGGGACTGCAGAGGTTCTGCAGGTGAGGAACAGTATCTGCACAGTCCTGAGTGCTGCAATATGTTCCCCGTGGGATGTTAAGAGCCACCTTAATTAACACAGAAATGTACATTTGTGCCTTGGGAGATCTGGGGACCATCTGGCAGAAAATTTTCCAAATTGATTTCCAAATCTTGTTTAAATGGAAAACATTTCTTCTTGTCTCTCAGAAGATACTGTCTGCACATTTAGTTTTGGGTACTCTTGGGAAACATTGCAAAGGAACTGAGGCAGGCTAGGAAAGCAAGGGGTTTGCATAAATACAGACTGATTTGAGATTATGGTTCTGATTATTACTTTTTTGCAATAAGCTGAGCTCAGAAGACCTGGTCGTGAGCCTCCATGATAGCAGATTCTATAAAACACAACTGCTGCCTCCCACCAGACCAGTCTGACCCCAGCCAGATGCTGACTCCCACTTGCTGTCTCCTATGGTTTATCCATGCTGAGGTCAGAGCAGGGCACAGCTAAGTGGTCACCTGGAATGATACCTCCATCGGGACCCTGGCCTTATTTTTATACAGTCAGAGTCATCTGCTCAAGCGAACATGCCAGTCAGCAGGCTTGGGAGCATTGGTCCTCAAGCTAAGGCAACTAAATACCAGCTGCTTCTTGCAGCAATTTCCTGCAGTCAGGGGACACCAGAAGGTCAATGCTCCCAAACCACTGTTTCTGGTCTCCTCTTTCTTGCAGGGTCTATTCTCTTTTTTTCTCTCCACTGTCTTTTATTTGGAGGGGCTAGAGTGCTGTGAGGAGCTGCAGAGGTGAAGGCTGGGTTGGAGTGGGAGCTCTCTGGTTTGCAGGGGACAGCAAGGGTCTGGCTGGAGTGAGCAATTGTAAGGAAAAAGGGAAAACTAAGCCAGTCCTTCCTTGGCATGGCACAATATTATGTGCACAAGCAGCTGTGGGTTTATCACAAAGGACAGAGCTGGCCAGTGCAGCAGATCCATGTGGGAGCCATGTGGATGCCCTCAGCAGCAAGCAGGCGGTGCTGGGCAGGCAATGCAGCATCAATGACTCTCTAACAGACTGGTGATAGGATGGGATTCCCCACATTTCTCTAAAAATGGGATTGCAGGGCCTGTCAAAGGCAGGAGATGCAATCTGACAGACCCGCGGTGTGATGTGGTGTACCAAACCTCATCATGCCTGCTGCAGCTGGATAAGGGAGAACTTTGTCAAAACTGGTTGTCATGACAAAGAAATCACCAAGGAACATGGGAAAGATAGTATCAAGGGAAGGAGATAAATTAAGGAGATGTATTTTGAATGTTTAATGGGCTGGAAACGTCGTCGGAACAAATATTGCCTGCGGGAGCTGGAGTGCAAGTCCAACGCCAGCCACAAGTGGAAATGAATTCACAGGGTAGATCCCGGCTCATCCCCAGGAAGCTGAGCACCTCAGTGCTCTGGGCTGTCGAGAGGCCCAGGCCAGGAGGAACAATAGCAAGAACAGATTAAATGGAGAGATTAGGGTCTTGTCTATACAAGAAAAGTTGTATCAGTTTATTTAGGTAGATTTGGAGTGATGTAGTTAAACTGGAGAAAACCCCAAGTGTAGGGGCACTTCAGCTCCAGCTGCAGTGCAGCACAGCCTCAGCACCTTTGAAGATCCAGGACCAGATGCCTATCTGAGTGTCTGAATGCTGCTGGAAATGCCTTCCCCTCAGCCTTGTGAAGTGGGGCAATACCTGCAGAGGTGGGATGAGGACAGATTTGTGGAAGACTGTGAGACACCAGGGGGCTGTGGCTGCAGGTGCTAGGGGCCAGGGCCCCCGGGATGCTCCAGGACACCTTCCTGTCCTCCTATCCAGGCATGAGAACTATGGGGCAGGTGATGAAACTTGGCATAGACACCTGTGATGGTGCATGGGGAATTTCCATGGTGAGTGCTTTTATGCTGTCTAGTCCAGGTGCTAGAGGGAAATGCCTCTAAGAGCAGTAGAGGATCAGGACTTTGCTGTGATGCAGTCTGAACTGACATTGCCCTGTTCAGTGAAGTTTCCTTACATTTATGCAGGCTTTGTTTCTCATCCTGTATGCTAATCCACTGAAGATGATTAGGATTTTATTTTGCTTTTTGGGCTGCCTAATTAATGAGTTATCCTCTCAAAGTCTGACAAAAAGGGCAGTATTTTTTCCTTCAAAAATCATGCAGCAGCCATTCATTGGCAGCAGCTGAGCCCTGATGTGCCATTACAGTTGTATTACCTGAATGCAGTGTGAAACCTGCAGCAGAAAAATGGGACAGCACAACAGGCCTCACCAGCAGCTCTGCATCACTCTGAGAAAACAAATTGCTCTTTTTCTCAGCCTGTAGAAAAGAAAAAAATGGGTTGATCCTGTCAGATGCTGCACACACATTTTCATGCATGGTGCACCTGTACTGACAGAAATATGAAACTAATATTGATGAGAACATTGGTTTGTTGGTAAATCGCTGAGCAGCACCCGGCTCTGTGCTGTGGCCAGCACCCTCTCCACTTGCATGCACATACAGAGCTTGCATAACTCCACAGTGAAAGCAAATGCTATTATTAGTTTATAAAGCAAGTTTTGTTGAATTTGGCAGACAATGTACATGTGTAAATTCCCCCAAATTAATTAAAACGTTTAGAGAGATGGTGGAGATAGCAGCACTGCTCATCTAATAGATAGTTTTAACAGGTTCACAAATGCTTTTATGTAATTAATTAATGCTTGGCTACCTCAGGTGAAATGATCTGGGCATGCATGCTTCCTTAAATCAGAGCAAAGGTAGAGGGGCAAATTCATGCTCTATTTAAGCAGCTTTTCATCAAATTTGGTCTGAAGCCTATTGTAGGTTTTAATTTATCTCTGGAAGACAAAAGTGATCTGAACTGACTGTATGAGAAGAAGATAGAAAATGCATGAAATAATAAATAATGCCATCATGCTTGCCAGCACGGAGTGCCAGAATTTTCTTCTTGCCTGGTTTAGCTCTTCTAAATGAGTGAAACCAGGCTCAGGCCCAGCCAGCTGGTCTGGTGCCAACACTGTCAGTTGTGTGGTGGCGTTGTGGTGGCATTGTGAGACTTCAGGTGCTTAGCATTGGTTGCTTCCTGCAAGAGAAAGTATGGGATGTTTTGGTGCATGAGCCACCACCATCTGTTTGGTGAATGAGCCACACAAATTTAATGGGATATATCAAAAGTGCTCCTGCCAAACAAGGACAGCTAATGACATTACTGTGAATGTGCTCAGGAGCACTGCAAAAAAGAACATGGCTATGTATAGATGCTATGGCTCAAACATAGCTTCTTTGCTACCTACCCATGTCCCCAGGCTTGGGACTTGAGATCTGGACTCAGCCCTCCATCTGTTTTGTGCATGGGGACACAGACACATGCAAAGTGTGAAATACTGCCAGGACACAAAGCAAGACCTCCTGGAAAAGAAAACTCACAGCTTAATCTGAAGATTTTCTGAAGTTACTGCTTAATTCCAGTGTGCCTGGGAATGTGGCTGAGGAAAATAACCTTTTTTTCATCAGATCCCATGTATGTTGAGAGTGCCAACTGTTAATCACTGTACCATATCAGTATACACTTACTCACTTTTTGGTAATGCTCACCATGGTGTATTGCCCCTGCTCTGTAAGGTAGAAAGCTGAATTTTAGTCCTTTACTGCATTATCAGAATAATTCTTTAATAAATGGTTGTTTGTTTTCCCTGGGCAAGATCAGGTAGAATTAATGACCACAGTACAAAACAACCAATCTGACCACAGATGAAGGTGAGTGGAGAACCTTCCTCTCATTTTCCTCTGCAAGGAGGGCATATCTAATCTGAGTTACCAAGAGAATCAACTTGGAGACCTACCATCCCACTTTCCTCTCCTTGCTTTTCAGAACAGCATCACACTTAAAAAATCTTACTTATATAAAGTACATGCATGTAAGCTATGCTCCTTTCAGGGAGGTACTCAGCTGACTCACACTCACCTCTGTCCCATCATGGAGACTGGCTGGGCACATCTCAGAAACAGATCCAACTTACTATCTAGTTTTCCAATTCAGTGTAATCAGTCTCTGGGTATAGCCCAGCCTACTTCAGTCCTCTGATGATGAGGCTGCTTCTCACTCGTTCATCTTCTGACCTTATGAGACTTGTAGCCCAGGCTGCACGTGGCCCAGCTTTAATGTATAGATATAAATAAATACATATACCTCTTTCCTGCCCCCTGCATGCCAGGGACACAATATAACCTCATGGCCAGGATATTCTTCTCTGTGTGCAAGAAAAGAGCTCATATGCACGCAGCCTGGTGATACTGGAAGCCAGGTCTCACTAGAAGCAGACACTGTTCTAGGCATAGGGATATTTCCCCGAAGTGGATAAAGCAAGTTAAGATGTGCTCTGGACTGATTTTAATGCTCTTGTTATGGGTAGGCTTCCCCTGAGCACACCTGCCGAATCAGACCCATTAAAAGTTTTGGACTTCTAGTGCCGAAACCTGTCCATATCCAACACTCTTTACATCTCTGTCCAGATCAGGACCTTTTTGAGAATCATCTTAGGAACTTCAAAGTTACCAGGCACATTCTTAATGAATGATCTCCCCGATCAAGTGCTGCTGCAGAGCAGCTTCAGGTGGTCGGCATTTTATCTTGAGTAGCTCATTACAAAAGTTAACGGGACCACTGCTGGGAGGCTGATGGCACTTTCCCTGGCTCAAAGTAGCTGGAACGCATCTCATTTTCATACAGGTAGTCACCTAGGGATATCTTGTCCAACTCTGGTATTGAATGGATGCTAAATGAGAAAGCCAGCAATGTTGCTTCCTGCATCACATTTGGTATTTTCTTTTCCATGACTGTGATGCCTAACGGACGAGCTCCCACCCTGGAAAAATGGCTTGTGAACTAGATATCCTGCACAGCTGTATGTGAGAGTACTTCCTATTTATTGTTTAAGGAAAATCTCTGGAGTAAATTGTGGAAGAAAAACATGGGTATAAATGTGGATTAGGTTACTCCCTTGTAAAAGACACAACGCTTCAAAGAGTGTGAAGCAAAATGCTCACATTCTTCCTTTGTTTTTGCTTTGCTTCCTTTGACCAACTCCTTCTCTAGGATTACTTAAATCCTCAGAAGATTTTATCTCTGTTTGCACTGGTACAGTTCTGAAGTAACTTCACTGGCTCCAGCAAGGCTGTTCCAGATCTAGGGTTGTGCCAGAGAGAGAAGTCCAGTACCCATTCTCAGTCACTGCATTTGAGCATTGCTATACGACCTTGCAGATCTGTGGCTGAATCAGGGCCTTGTAGTGTTCAACACTGTTCCCTCTGTTCCCTTCTCTGATGGAAAGAGCATCCTGGCCAAATGGGATGTATGATGTAAGTCACATTTACAACTTCAATTACTCCATGGATTTCTCGCCTCTTACCATTCTTTGTTTTGCCTCTTTCTTGATTTTCCTCATGTTCTTTTCTATCTTTTATTCTCCCTCTATTTATTTATCCAGGTTAGCATATTTGTACATTTGTAAGTTTGTGCACAGATGTAGGTACGCTTTTTCTGGCTTCTCATGTCTTACGAGTTTATCTCATTCTAGCCAAATATGTATGCATGTATTTGAATATATAATCATATAAACATATAAATAAATACTTTCCTGACATCATTCTTGCAATGGGAACTGCATTTCTGAAATGTTCTGGCCTTGCTTGACTTGCATGTTAAAGCTTCCATCAAGAAAGAAGCAAACACCATCTCATTGTGAATAAACTGAATCCAGCCTTTTATTTGTCTGATTATGTTTCTCTGTGTCCATCTGTGCTCACTGTAAAGGGGTGTCATTAGCAGGCACAAACTCTGCTGCTGACCTTCTCTTCTGTGGGGTCTAGCACCCCATTCAGCGGGGTTTGGTTTCCTTCCCAAGGAGAATGGATCTCTATAGCAGAGCTGAGAAGTTCAGCATGATGGAGCAATTTGGAGGAACAGAGGTCTGACTATCAGGCTCAGGGATAGCATACAGTCATAATGACCCTCCTACAGCTACAGAGTAGGATTATTGAGTTTTGATGGTTGGGAATCACTTGCACCATGATTACAGTTTATATGGTAATGGCCGAGCCTGATGTGCCTGCTACTCAAACCCCACCAGTCTGACTGTATGGGGAGGGATGGAAAACATGTCATCTTTTTATAGAAGGCCATTAGCATTAAGGGTACTTAGAAAAAAATATTCCTCAACCATGGTTTTGTTCTTAAAGTTTGACAGTGAAAAAGTCATTCTCAGAACAGCCTATGCTTCCTGAATGGGTTAAGAAGTGAGTCTGTACTACTTCTGGATTCTCTTCTCTGTGGCATCGATTGAATTTGGCCCAAAATTATGGTAGTCTGCAATTAGTGGAGGAAGCAGATCTTTAGATTTCTTCTTCTAAAGAAATCTATGGGACTGTCATTCAGATAGCAAAATCATCCATGGGCAAGGGGGAGTCTGTACAAAAGGCTGTGTTTTAACCTTATGCAGAAAAACAAGGCAGTCCTGAACATGGGGCAGCAGCCATTTCACTCTCTCCGCTGAAATCCTTCCAGAAGAGAGACAAACCGTGTCCGTGTCCTGGAGGAAGACCTTACTTTTGTTCTTTCTTGTTGTATTTCTTCATATAAACATATCCAACACTGAAAGTATTTGGCTGTTCTTCCTGTCTGGAAACATAACGGGAGTCATGATGATTAGGTAAGTTAGCTGTGGGGTGATGCATCTCACTGTCTTAACCACCTGGAAATTAGGTGTCTTGGCTCTATGAATTCTTCTGGCTCTATGAGCCAAGGAGGAAAAAATCACACCTTTGCTGGGCAGTTCAGCAACTGCCTTAAGCACCTGTCTTAGGACAGGATGACTTACCCTCTGGAGGTGTTTGCCTGTCTGCCTTACCTACAGAGGGAATGTGTACAACCAGTTCAGACTGAAAGCATGACTTTTAGAAGGGTGAAGTTAGTTGTCCTTGTATGTCTAATTTCTTAGTCTGTGCTCCCACAGTCCTGTTGCTGGGAATGCTGTTGCTTCACAACCAAATTCAGCTGCCACTGTCATCATCTCTGTGTCCAGAAGATAGCTGAAATTAAGCGTCCCATCTAACAAGGACACACTTTGCAGGCAGATTTTCCATACCTCTTATTTTGCACAGACTAGTACATCTCTCATTTTTTAATGTGAGTACTTTATGCAAGGAGTCTAAAAACCTCTCAGACAAGGGTAAGGATTCGCTCTGAGTTGAGTCCTAGCAGCTCTGTGTCAAAACACCCCCATATGTAGTTTTATCAGCTGTTTCAGGGCTGTTGGTTTATATCTAACATTGTTATGCTTCGGGACAAAGATACAGTGGCGCCTCCTGGACAAGTATTTTTACACTATTAAAAACAGAACTCCTTCTTTCCTTCCCTAAAAAACAGCATCAGTGAAAGTCTCTTTAAAAAGTAGATAATTTGCTGTCTACTTCTGGTTAATGCTTGATTTACATTGTTGTTACTGGGCCTTGTAAAAAAGGGCTGCTCCTATCACAACATTTCTAGATACAAAAACAGTCAAAACCAGCCATTTGAAAGTCCTCTGCTCTGTAACCCAATATTATTTAGCTATGGCTTTGATCTTGAGCCTGGAAAAAATCTTTTCCTTGAAACACTGAAAGTTTTCACAATTCTAATAATGCATCAAAGCTGATACAGTGTGTAGTTCAGCCCATCTCCAGTGTTAGTTCACTTCATGAACCCAAATAAATATCTTTTTCCCCTTCTTTCAGCTTTAATTTCATGTTTTCTTTGCTATGATTATGGGGAGTAGAGTGTTGCTGATGCTTGGGTAAGCGGGAGGGTGAGAGCGCTGGGTAACTCCAGGCACAGCACAGCCAGATGCCTCCTCCCACAGGGCTGCCAATGCCCTGAGCACCTCTAGACGTCTCGTGAGCACAGACTGCTGCTCCTGCCAAATTGCATGATGGTTTTGGGGATGGAGGCAAATATCCATTGAGTATTTACTTGATGCTATCAAACTCATTTGTCTCCTAACCAAAGTCAGAGTCCCTAGAGGTGAAATTCAGTGCATCAATCCACTGCTCCATCTTTTGAAAGGAACATCATTAACATGCCTTACACATGAACAAATGTGGCTTTGTTCCATGTTACTTCATTAATGCATTATTTAGGGTGATAGATTTGAAAGCCAGAAGGCACCTTCGTGATGACCTAGTCTGATCTCATGAGTACCACAAACTAGTAATCTAGGCAGTAAGCTGTGGTTGATCTGTATCATGTATTTTAGAAAAATAGCCAGTTTCCCATGGCAGTTTGGACTGATCTCCCTAGATGTGCTGATTTCCAGCAAGTGGTTTGCCAAAGGGAGAGCAGAGAACACAATAGCAAAGCTGATGTTTGTTGTGCAAATCTGGAAGAGGAGTTTCACCCTAGGAAGCCAGACAAGCCCAAATACAAACAAAGATGGAAACAGCACCATTCTGTAGATCAGAATTTAGATCTAACCTTTGGCTGAGGGCCTATTTCCCCTTTTAAATTGAAGTGGAAAGCAGTCTACCGAGGGAAAAGAATTCTCTAGTTGAATATCATGGGTGAATTCTTAAAAAATACATCATTCTGGACTCCTGTGGAGAGAAAGAGTTGTTACTCTGGAGGAAAATAAATATCCTGAGAAATATTTGGAATTTTATGCTTTCCTTTTCAGTTGAGAAATCTGTTCTTGGGTTTGAGTGTACAGTCAAAAAAGGCTGAACTATGGAAATGCATTTGTTTCTGTGAGCTGAAGTCCATGAACCTGTCTGTGCTTTCTTCGCTAGCTTGCTTTGTGAGTTGCTGGACATGCAGGAATTTTTTGAAGAAGACTAGGGAAGACTGAAGGAGCCAGTGTCCCTCCCTGGAAATGGCCTCCAGGAGGTGGCTGCTCCTGCAAGGCTCTGCTCTGGCCATGAGAGGTAACAGAAGATCTGATAACTGGCATGTCACCCTTGGAGCTGGACAGAAGAGCACACAGTCCACCTGGTCCCAGACCTGACTTAGCAAGCCTGCCTGGGGGAAGAAAAAGATTAACTGACTGGAACACAAGTGGGTTTTGTCAAGTTAAATGGCTGGGTTAGGGACTGAGCAGAAGCACCCCATGAAGGGATGCTGTGTTTAATCTGTATTTGAGAGCAATGCAGTAATCATGTATTTCAGCAAAATTCCAGGCAAGCTGTTGCTGAAGTGCCACGGAAAAGTAAGTGCTGGAACAAAAGGCAGGGGCAGTCAAGGGAGGCTGTGATGAAGTTCTGGGACGATTATTGATTTATTGAATGAGGGTCAAAACTACTCAGCAAAAAGGCAGGAAATCTTAGCACAAATAGGCTCAATGTGGAAACAAGGAACTTTACCATTGAGCAGGAAAAAACAGTGCACACAAGTGTAAATGAAGCATTTAGAAAAGCTAAATAAGGAAGGTCAAGGCTTTCCATGACACACATCAATTGGTAAAGTGCAGCAATAAGCAAACACCTCTCAACAGGCGTGACTGGCACTGTTGGCCCTTGCATGATGGAGGACAGGCAAAAATGGAGTGACACATGATGAATTAGCTCAAGTGCCAAAGGAGTCTGGAATTCCTGGGCTAAATCTACTGAAAGAACAATTTCTTTGGGCAAGGTCTGACCTCTACCCCTGGAGCTGGCTGGCATGACCATACCACAGCCTCCCTGCTAAGCTCTCTTAACTTCCAAACCACAGTGGCCACATCCTAACTACCTGTGGGGAATGATCTCTCCCCCACGCAAACTCCCAGCCTGTGCCTAAGAAGCTCTTGGGCAAGCACTAGCTGGCCTGGGTCAAAATCCTGCCAGGGATTTTGTTAATGTTAATGATTCTGTCCAGTTATTAGTGTGGGCATAAGGGATAAAGGAATCCAATATAAGCCATCTGCCTGCAGCATGCTCATTTGAAGTATCACCAAAGTCGCTTCCCTTCTGTGCGATTCTTGGTGTTTTCTCATTGCCCAGTGTGACTGTGTCACTTGTAAACCTAGATGAATCCATGCATCCACTCAAAATCCAGCCAGGAGAGCACCAGTGCATTCCCTCAGTGCTTCAAAATGGCAGAAATTGCAGGTGCCAAAATCGTCTCACGGTGTCCTTTCTGCCACTCGGTGGCTCTCAGTTTTCCAAGCTGTGATTTTCCCAAAGTGAGGGTGTGGGACAAGCTGGCTCAAGAGGGTGGTGTGGAAGGGCAGCACCATCGGGCTGGGGTTATGCTGGAGCAAACAGACTGTTGCAATATTTTGGCACGTGGTGCCTCACTCACATCTTCCCTGTTCTCCAAAACAGAGACAGACAGTGTTCAAACCTCTGTGGCTGCTCCCCAAAGCAGTTCTTGAGACGGGAGCTCAAGGCTCCTGCTGTCTCCCTGCAGTGTTCAGACTTCTGCTCCACCCTACCCTGCCTTCCTCTCGGCTGTCTGGTTAGGAGTGCAGCTTTCCTGGCCACAGACCTGTCTGTGTATATGCAATCATTCATTTGTTTTTGTGCATTCATGAAAAGGCAGCACAGAAACCAGCACTGGCACATGCAGCTCATGCTGGCTCTGGAGAAAAGCTGTGTGTATTTGTTTGCTTGTGTTTTTCATTATGCAGCCAAAGTTGTACTGGTGAGGCTGAGATGAGTGTGGAGCGGTTTGCCTGAAGATCCTTGGTGCAAGACAAGAAGGAGCAAAGCTCTTGAGAAAAAGGTCTTTGCAGTGCTTTTTACTAGAGTTAGTAAAGCATTTGTTAAAATGCTGCTTTGTTGACCGCAAAGTGACCCATAGGAATGTAAGAACTACCTTGGCCATCAAAGCTGAGAGCTGCCTCATCACAAGTGAATGCCCAGGTGAAGAGTTTACATGGACACATACATGGGACACCTTGTTACAAACACTCAGTGCTTTCCAAGACTCACTCTCGTAGAGCTTGAGACAATTGACCCATTGGGATGGGTGTATCCATCCCCCATGAACTTGTCTCTCAGTCACTTAGGAGCTGCAAATTTTAAAACCCTGCACTGAACCCCACTCTGGGCTCTACAGAAGCCTGTAGTAATGAATTCCACAATGCAATTAGTCAATGGCTAATAACATGCTTTTGTTTGGTCCAAATCTGCTGCACAATGATTTCTCCAGCTGGCCCTCAGTTCTCACCTTATGATAATACTTGCTCAATATTTTGTCTTAATCCATCTCCTTCACAGGATCTTCCTTTTAGAAATTTCACTCTGTTTTCCACTGCCATTTACCCTTTCCTCATGGCAAAGCTGTTCCATACTTGTGTTCATGCTTGTTACGTTCCTGGAAAAGCTTCATGGACCTGCACAATCTCTTTCCTGCTGGTGACAACCGCATGCATATCACACACCAAGGTCACTTTCAGAGAGCCATGACTCCAAGTTATGTTTTTTCCATGGTAAAGCAGAGCCTCTTGCTGCTTGCATATTCTTAGAGCTGACATTCCTATGTGTGCCACTTTCCATGAGCTGACCCTGAATTTTGCTGGCCAGCCTATTGTTCAGCCTCTTGACACTGCAGAGTTCTTTGGGTTTTCTTCATCAGGAGCTTTAGGTTGACTGGCCTCAGTTCTTCCCTCTGAAAATGTTATCACTGCACTGTCCAAAATACTGCATTCAAATTATCATGTGTTCGATGATTTTTCATAAATCTCAGCCCAGTGCCTGAGGAGAAACTGCCTGGGACCTGTTGGTGTTGGTCCAGGGCTTGGGCAGGTGGGAGCACCAGGGTCCCTGGTGCCAGTGGGAGCCTCTTGACCAGCCAGAGATGCTGCAGCATCACCAGAGAAGTTGTCCTTATTGGTGCCAGTCCAGACAGGATGAGTTCCACATGGTGGAGGTGCTCCTCCTTGTGAAGCTGTTTGGAGAATGAGGTGGGGCACCCCCCTGCATCTGTGGTTGTGAGCATCCGCCTCTGGTCTTCCTGCAGCGGCCACACGCCCGACATGGCTGCGCAGAGGGACACAGACCAAGCCAGGGACAGGCATCTCATGGGCGAGGACACAAAGAGAAAGGTGCCATGGCAGTGCTCTGCCAAAGAGTCTGGGTAAGCAAGGGGCAGGAATCAAGTGTGGGATTGTCCCTCAGCATGAGGAGTGTGACCATTCTGTTTGCTCCTCTAGGTCTGGGTAGCTGTCCATAGCTGGGCATGCCTTCTAATTTGTAAGTTTTTCTAAAGTTCCTGCGTGGACAGCAGTGCTGAAAAAGTACAGAAAAGACCACAGGGCTGATAAAAGTAAAGAATGGCTCCCGTCCAGGGGGTGAAATAGACTGGGAAGAGAGATGGCTGGAGGAGGATGCAATACAAATGCACAAAATCATGACTGCTAGGAAGAAAGCACCCAGGGGATCACTGTATCTTCCAGTAACAGAATCAGGGGATGCCAAATGAAACTCCCAGATGGCAAGGTCAGTACAAAGGAAAAGAGGCAGTTGTGCTCCCAGGGAAGAGGTGAAGGTGTGGGACCTGCCAGGGGTGGTAGGTGCTCAGTGTTTACACGAGCTCAATGGAAGAATTATCCATTGATAGTTATTAAATATGAAACCGCAACCTCTGCTCCAGGATATCCATGAAGGGTGGAAGAACATCCTGGAGCAGCAGTATTATAACCTTGTCCTTTTATACTCTTTCCTGGCATTTCTTTTTTGCCAGGAAAGGAAAAGATCCTGAGATAGATGGATCCTTGATCTGGCACACATGGGCATTTTTAATAATGCAGGTGTGTTCTTCACATGAAGACAAAAGAGGATTTTTTGGGCATTATGGACAATTTTGATCCCGCTAATCATACAAACTCAGTGAAACAAGGTTATGGTAAAGACAACTCCACAGGACACCAGTGCCCAAATCCTTTTGCTGTTCTTGGGCCAGAAAGGCTGCTGACTTGCCCATGTATAAGTCAGATCTAGAAAAGAGGAGCAACGTTTCTCTGTGAAGGGAAGAGTACAGACAGAAGAGCTAGTTGAGTTTATTTAATATAGCCAGATGTGTTGGGTGGCCTGGGTGTTGGTGTCCCCTGTTCAACGTTCAGGCTGATCCAGCTGTATTAAGTCATCCACCTTGGCAAATCACAGAGTGTTGAGCTGTGTCAGTAGTCAAATCATAGCCTTGTACTCCAAAAATGTGTATATGAGAGGTGCAGCAACAGAGCTGGGTGCTCAGTGATGTCAGGTGGAACAGCACTTTTTTCATAATGGAGTTTTGTTTGGAAAGAAATGCTAGATGAGATGACATAGTTTTTGGGACTGCTGAGGTATTTCGTGAGTTTGAAACCAAGTGGATGCAGCATATGAAAGAATCAAGGTCACCCTTGAGATGTGGGCCACCCAGCCTGAGAGCTTGGCTCAGCCACACAAGAATCATTTCCTCAGCCTGCCAAAGCATGAACCAGGGGTTAGCCTATGCTCGTGTATGTCATGGTGTTCATCTGATAACACTGCCTGATGATTAATCTCTACAATTAATTGCACATTTATATAGTTCACTGCAGCATATTGAAATGGCAATGGAGATCCTCTCCTCAGCAAAACAAAGGAGTTTTATGGCTCGTAATAGAACAGGTAGAAGAAAGAACTTTATTTTAAACTTGAGTGATGCAACATGTTGAATCCATGTGTCACTTGTGACATCCAGCCATCCCTCTCTCCCATCCCTTTTGACACCCTACGTGCAGCATTGCTTGTTACTACTCTGGCAACCATGGACATGGAGAGATTGTGGTTATCTTGGGTGGTCTTCTGCTGAAAGAAGGAGACTGAACATCTGCACAAGCCTCCTCTGCCACCCTGGGCTGTATTTCTGTTGGGAGAGCAGTATCACAGAGCTGCCGTGGGCTGGGATGCTGTCCTGGTTGTAGACAGATAAGGGAGCGTGCTGAGCTCTCCAAAGGGCTGTGGGGCTGCTCTGAGGGTGTGTGTCTCACCCCTCCCATGGCTGTCTAGGAGCTTCTCCAGGAGACTAAAGCCATGATTCAGTCATTTCTTCCATTTGAGCTCTCATAGTGGCAGGAAGTTCTTCACTTTGGGTGTGAAGATAGGATGGTCTGTGGTCTGGGGGAAGGAAAAACCTTCCTAGGTTTGCACCTATGTCACCTGCAAATGAAACAGTGAAACAATGAATGGGAGAAAATGCAGTTCTGTCCTGCAGGTGACCAACCTGTGCCATGGGTACATCATGACAGCACTCTTGGACCAACATGTCATTGATAAAAAGGGATGGACCCAGGATGGACTAGGTCTGTGAAGAAACCAGCCATGGTACTGTGGTCCTCAAAGTGGAGAATCACAGCAAGGTAACCCAAGAATGACAAGAGCATGTGAATGTCAACAAAAATGAATCATCTCAGAGCGTGTGCAGAAATGCATAGATTAAGTTGACCAATGAACAAGTTTTATGCAACTTCTTTGTTGTAAGTCCTATAAAAGCCCATAAACTGTCCAAAAAAGCATCTTTGCAAGCTATCACCTAGCACCCTTTTCTGCTCAGTATGGCATCAAAGGTTAGAAGGTGGATCTCGGTTCCATGTGCTCACTGGGTTTGGTTCTCTGGGCAAGGACCTAAACCCCAGTTGAGGGACAACAGTGCAATGGCTGGATGACAATCATTCCAGCTGGTGGAAAAAAGTACAACAAGGCAAAGCGAAAGTTTGTAGGGACAGCCTAGTGGAACTGAGCAGGTTCTGCTCTGCTTCTTAGCCTTCTTAACCCATTAGGCCCCAAATGTTTTAAATTCTGCACACTCCTTGGCTCTGAGTTATTTGTGGAAGGAAGGAAGGAAATCAGATTGAAAAATAGGAAATCTAAAGCATAGCTCTAGAAGCAGAGAGAAGTTAACCCATACTCGTTTGCATATAATCAAGCGATGGGTGCCAGGAGGGAAGCATGCAAAACCCACTCACACTTCTGGCAGTAACGGTGTCTGCAGCAATGCACTGTGGTTTTCATTCTGTCAGGTGGGGGATGCTCTCTGGGGTTCTCATCTGACAAAGGACTAATCTGAGAGATGCTGAGTGCCACATGAAAATAGAGCTCATGAACAATAGGGTGCTAAACAGAGCAAGAAGAGGATGCCTGAGAATTTGCAGTTGACCTGAGGCCATGGCTTCTAATCTGGCTGGCCATCACCACACTGTCCTTGTCCCCATGGAGTTGCCCAGTGCATGGGGCCGGGGCTGACCCAGTACCTTGCTCCTTGCTGGGGGTGAGATGGGTCCTGGCTACCAGGTCCTGCCCTGACAGACCTCCATGGGGAGGCCCCATGGTCCCAGCACTGGAGAGCCACCAGCCCACATGCTGCTCTGACACTGGAATAGGACAGGGGAAGTGAATCTCCCTAAAACTAATGTGACAGGAGTGAGATGGACAAGGTTTCCTTCTGGGACTCCCCACCTTATCCTCTAATGAAGTAACTGGATTTTACTAAGCAGAAGTCACCACAACATCCAGATGAGAATGTGGACAGTCTTCTGAAAGGTGGGGCCCCAGATGCTTCAAGGCAATGCAATTCATGCTGGTAACTCAGCAGATCCACTATGAATTTAAGAAGTTCTCAAGGCTAGGTGACATTTTGTTGACTGCACTGAGATGGACATTTCTTAAGTCGCTGTGGAAGACTTATAAAAAGCATGTATGAAAGTCATATGAGAGAAGGAAGGCCTCAGGTAGTTTATCCTAACCCTAAAAGAAGAGCAAATGGAAGTGTTGAGAGACATTTCCATTGTCGAAATCATAGATCTGTTGAATGACAGGGCTCATGTTAGAAGATGGAGTCTCTGGAACAAGGTGTTATCAGAGACTTTAGTCTTTCAGTTAAAGAAGTGATGCACTTAGCCAGAGGATCCTGCATATCAAATCTAATTTTGCTGTGGTATCTGCTGTTTAAGCACATTGCTGTCAAATACAGGCTTTAACATGAAACCATCCAGTACAATTATCCCCAGTCCAACAAGCTGGTGGAAAACCTATCAAACCCACAGGAAACAGCTGTGGCAAGACAAAGAGAAGTGATCAGAAGGCAGACAAATGGAGAATAAACATGAAATGCTCAAGAGTTAGGAAATGGAAGTTGTCATTTTGGAAGGAAACACAAGTATGTCATATATTAGCTAAACTGTCTGTAATAGCCTTCATCACAGGGTGAAAGAGCTGAAGACCTGATGGGAATATAGAAATTCAGTTGTGCGGGAACAGGGGATATGTTTTAGAGACATGTATATTGAGGAGTCCAATGTAGGTCTGGGAATTCAAGTCAGGGATAGCTTCACCTCAGAGGGACAAGTGTAGGAAGCTGCTCTCTGAACACTTATTTCTCATTTGTGAGCACTTGCTATGAGTAGTAATGAGCAGTTTACCTTTATGATAAAAAAACCCCAAGCTGTTTCTCCCAGTGAAGGACCTTCTTCCAGTTCTCATCTACTGATGTTTTGTGCAACTAAAGCTGGGAACAACGGTGCGTGGCCTGCCAGAAGCCAAGAGTAAGCTCACTGCGCAGAGAGCCAAGACAAAAGAAGCTCCAGGATAGCTGGGATCCTTGGGATTGCCACTTCTCTGTGGGGAGGAAGCTGCCTTTTCGGGTGGTACAAAATAATTGCCACAAGCAGCTGTGGGGAGCCTTGGCTGGGTGAGGTTATCCCAGAGGACACATGGGAAATAGGCAGCATCTCCCCCAAAGCCAGAACAGAGAGCTCTGAGCTGGCTGCTCTGCCCAAGAAAGCCTCAGATGAGCCCCAGCCACAGTGAGCTGAGACAGCTGAGCCCCAGGGCATGGCACAGCCAGAACAAGGAGCCTTCTGGTGCTTTGTAACCGTGTGCTGATGTCTGGCTGGAGACACCCCCCATTAGAGCTCGGCACATGCACAAACCACACATGCACTCACTCTCCGGTCTCTCCTGTCTGGAGGAGATGTACGTGGTACATCAGCCTCAGAGGTCACCCCTTATATAAACTGCTGGGAAAGAAACTCAAGAACAAATGCTTCAAAAGATTGAATTTTTCATAGAAGAGGCTGGAGTGGGTGGGGATTTCTTTCAGAATTCAGTCGCCAAAAGAAAGGAAGAGGCTCTCAGCTCTTCTGGTTCAGATGCTGAGTCTCTCTAGAGTACAGCATAATTAATTTAACTGTTCTGCCCCTTCTTCCCTGCTGTGAAAAACAGTCAGTGAATTCTCAATGCCAGGCGACTTTATTTAGAGTGTAGATTATTTCTACAGATCATAAATGCAGTGTCAGGACTAACCATGACTGTGGAATGGCCTTTCTCCCAGTGTGAGCACCAGCTCTAAAAAATTAATACTTCTGAGACTTCTCTAAGCCCCCAAATTCACATGGGACCTGGGAAACAGGAATGCTAATTGTAGAATCATCGGCAGCTTTGCTGGACAAAGCACTGAACTCCTCTTCTTCAGCTCCTCCATCTCTAAATCTGGGATGTCTGTCAGTTTTACAGACATGTAGTGAAGATTGATTTATTGTTTAATTTGTGTAAAGAATTAAATAAGTGCTAAGTATTATTATTATCAAGCCAGAAGGGTGAGTCAATGACCCGTTTCCTATCTGAGCTTGCCTTCAAGGTTTGGTGTTTCTGGCAGATTACAAGAACTGAATATCTGCCATAGGTTATATTCATATAGGGATGCAAATAAAGCACTTTTTGTGGGCAGTGTGTTGCTCCATGCCTTGTGTTTACAGAATAAAGGTGCATAGATTAAAACTGCTTTGGGATGCACAGCATCTCCACAGGCTTTGCCTTTCTGGGAATCACAGCAGCAGGTACTCACAAACACATTAAGAGATGAGTGCATGGGGCAGATGCATAGAGAGGAGAGGATGTTTGGTTCTGCTCTACTGCATATTTCCTGTATGTCTTTTGCAGGTCAGCTGGGAAAATCCTCTCAGACCACTTTGGAAAAGCTCCAATGTCACCCATCTGCTATGGCTGTTCAGATAAGACCACGTGTCATTTGGCTGTGCAGAATTGGCGACTCCTTATTCCTTGACCATGACATCAAACGGAGCTCACCTATCTCTGCCACGTAGTCACCGAGTACAGTGGTAGTGTCAAGACCATTTCTGCTAATTATTCACTGAGAAGCATCATTTTTCTGATACCTGTCATTTATTTTGCTGAAACTTATGGGATATATGCCAACCCCCATGTTCTCCTGAATTGATCCCAAAGAGCAAAGTCAAAGTTTGCATTAATTACTCAACGATTACCTGGCCTTTCCCTGTTTTCCCTTGTCCCCTGTGGCCATGTTCATTTCAGTGGAAGTGCTTACGATGGCCCAGTCTTGTGCCCATTAAAAACAATGGGATCTCTGCCACTGCCTTAGAAATTAACATCTTAAAAGTAATACCAAAGAGGGAGTTTATCTGGATTAAGGTAGATTGTGATATTCAAAGCAAAATAGCATGTTTCCAGAAGGAAAATGCCCTGTCTGAGCCCTTTTATCCAGAGGCAACTGGAAAGGAGTGTTTAATTAAGTTTTACTGTTTTGGAGTAGGACCTCACAGAAGCTTCTTCTCAGATACTGTTGGGATATTATTTCACAACCCAAAAAACTCCTCATTTGTTAGTGAAATAAATCTTAAGGAATTTTGTCAGTATTTCTTTCTTCAGTTGTGAATGTCTAAAATGAAGTCCTGAAGCCATTTCCTAGTTATTTAGGTAACTAAAATATAGATTGCTGAATACTGACCTTTTATAACCTTCTGCTGAGGTTAGGTTGCTGGTTTTGAAACTATCATTAGTTATCCACTTGCACCTTTTGGCACAAAAGTACCTGTGCAAATCTGGACAACAATTCCCAAGGACAAGAGGCAAGTGGAAATGGAAGGATCACCTGCAGCTTCTGTAAGAACTCTTCATGCATCCCTGGTGCTGTGAGCTCTTCGTTGCCTCAACATAACCACATTCTGTTTGGAAAAATATGAAATCAGGTGTTTCAGAACTGACTTTTTGCTCCATTTCTTTTCAAGTCTGAATGTAAGGAGTCAGTCAAGTACTGAATTCTGAGTCAACTATCAGTCCTTGTCAAGGGGATCAGCACTGGCACACAATCTTGCCTGATCCTGTTTCCTCGCACTCACCTGTTGCTCGTGTTTGCTTTAACCGCTCCCTTGGCTTTGAGTCTCACTGCTGACTTGGCACCATGCTTCATCTCGCCTTTTTTCCTAGAACGGCCTCCCACTCATGCCTGTCAAGTGCCCACCATCCCCCATCAAAAGTACCTTTATCCCAAAGGAAGCACCTTTGCAATCTTCCCTCAGTGTCTCAGAGTGTGATCCTTGCCTAGTGAGATGGTATCTGCCTCAATAAACTGGTGTATGTCTGTGCTCTGAAGTCAGCAGAAGGTCAGCAGGGCTGATGCCTGCTAACTTTTGTTGTAAATGGGTCTGTAATGGCTTTGCACTCCCAGAGGCCTGATGCTGACAGCCTAATTAAAAGCAACAATTTGCCATAGTGTTCTGGGATTTCCACTGATATAATTGCTCTGTTATTCCTGTTTGAAAATCTGCTGAATTCTGGTGTTGTCTCTTTCCTGCTAGGAATCACCCCAGACCAGGATGCTTCCACCATTACAGAGAAGACACATTTATGTCCCAAAAATGCTTTTTGCATAGTATAGTGGAGCTTTACATACCTTTTTCTTGTATTGAATATATTATCATAACCATTAGGATGAGTAATACAAAAAATAAAGGGGACAACCATCTCATTTGGTAAACAATGATGGCAGCTACTGAGGCAGTCTTAGAACAGACCCTAGAAAGTCAGAAAACAATGAAGTTGGCTAGATACAGAACCTGCTATCTGCATATTATGCTTAAACAAGCAAAACTGTCGAGATACTTGATAAAGCCAGTGGAAGGGAAGACCTTTTGGATCCATGGACACTTGCAGACAAGGACAGAATTGGGACAAGAATCTGAAGATGCGATTTTCATCTTTATCACCTCGCTTCCTCGGTCCATTTCTAAATCTACCTCAGTGGTTGTCTTTCATCCTACAGAGATCTTTCACACAAGATAGATTTTTCCATATGGGGTGGTGTTGCATATATCCTCCTTGTCCAGGTCCAACTCCTTGGCAAGAACATGTGAGTAATAAAGGCAAGAAAGAGAAAGACACCAGGCAGTAAAAGAGGAAAAGAGTTGGAAAAAGCATAGCTAACACCAGCATAACAGAGAACGGAATTTTGAGAGTAATCTGTAAGTAGAAGGAAGAATAAAAAACATCAAAAACCTAGGATTTATGTGGGCAGGCAAAAGGAAGGTCTATACAAATGGGCACTGCTGACCAAGAAGAATTTCTATTCTGGTTGTCCTCATGCCTGCAGAGAACAGCAAAGTATCCTGGCTTGCCACATAAATTGTTCTGGGAGTCAATTTGACAACCAGTTTTAACAGGTGGCCAGAGTAAATCACAGACCTGTCAAGCATAATTCCAGACTAGATGAGATACATGGTGTTAGGAGTTAGCAGTAAGCCTACAAAGCATGGAAGAAAGCATGGATCAGCAAGGAAAATGGTGTCTGGACAACTGCCAAAACCCAACCAATTTCAGCCTTGTAAAATGGATCGTAACAAATGGCAGACTTCTTTGCTCTATAAATAAAAGGAGAACAAGGAAGAGGAAGTGGTTCTACTTTGCAGTGAAAAGCAGCAGAGATGAAAGATAATATAGCTTTGGCTCCGAAACTAAATGAGTACTTCACTTGAGTTTGTCATTTGGACACCACGGTAAAACCTGTATGCAAAGACACCTTGTCTAATGAGAGAGTTCTATGTAAATGAAAACTACAGCAGTTGTGGTGAATGCAAAAGCCAGAGGGCTCACTGTGTACACACCAAAGGGAGCTGACTATTCTTCTGGCAATATTAAAGAGCTTCTAGGTGAAATTGCAGTTACAGGGAGGAGTCAGGCTACCAAATCCAGCTTGGTATGTTCTGGCTATAGGGTTGCAGTCATAGTGCTTTGAAAGGTGGATGAAAAGTCAACTGGGAACCTTGAGCTGTTAGTCTGACACAGAAAAAATACATTTATTAAAAAAGTGTGACTGAAAAGTTAATTAAAGTCATGTAGGTAAATGGAAATGAAAAAATGCTATAGAGATTTATCTAAAGATGAAGACTGTAAAATTTACACATTTCTGGACAAATGATACCTTAGGAAACTGCAACAGATCTAGTCTACTTGGACTTCAATAATGTCTTTGTTATTGTACCAAATGAGATAACTACAATAGGGTGAAGAAGAACTGGTTAAAAGGAGGATGGCAGATAGATGTGTCCAATGGGAAGCTGCTGGGCTTGAAGAAGTCGAGGGACATATAGAGGATGAGAATTCAGATGGGAAATGCTTAATACTCTTATCAATGACTGCAGCAGGAATGGCAAAAACCCAGAGTGTAATAGTAAAACACAATGAGGGCCATCATAGGTGCAGAAAAGGACACACGTAAGACCAAGTTTAATTCGCAAATTTGCAAATACAATAAAAAAGCACTTTTCCTTTTAGCCATTTCTGCAATCTGGTTAGATACCTCTCCCATTTCTAAGGGGTCTCTCATTGTCTCTAGTGACAAAAGAACAAGTGATTCTGCAGGAGGTAAATCCACTTTCACTGTCTTTGCTATGTTGGATTTGCCACATTACTTAGACAAAAAGCAATGTAAACATTTATTTTGGCGTGAGTATGGCACTTGTAGAGCAGATCTGATGAACAGGATGATGTCAGTTTTCATTTTCTGATCTCAGCCTGGGAGTAAAGATAAGAGGTAGATAAACAGCTCTTGGGCAGGTCTGTCACTCTTCACAGCGAGATGATGAAAACCAAGGAAAGTGGAAGGAAATGGAGAAGAAAATTGCAGTCCGAACACCCCTGAGATGACTGGACCATGGGAATGGTCACTGTGGAGTGGGTGGAAGAGGAGTTTAAGACAAAGCTGCCCTTGGTCTAGCTTGGAAGGCAGCAGCAGGGGGAGAGTAGACTTCAGAGAAGTTGCATGAAAATGGCTGTGGTCCTCCTTGGCTTGTATCAAGGTACACAGAAACTGAGCCAGAAGCAAGGGACCGGTGAGCCCCGTGGCTCTCTTTGGCTGGGACCATCACTGGGCCTTCCTGTGCCATGGTCAGAGCAGCCAAACCCTGAGACCTCATCCACAGGGACACAGTTCAGTTTTACCTTGACTGATGGAAAGTCTCAGATTAGCTCCAGTCCAGAGAAGTCTGTGCTGAATGTGTCATTATGATGATCAGTGTTACAATCAGGGCCATTTGCAGTCTCAGACCTGTTTAACACACTGCCAATGCTGAGCAGACTTCTTTAAGGATGGGTCAAAGGAGCACAGCACAGAACACATCGTATCAATAAAAGGCACACCCTGAAGCACAGCAGTGCCTGGGCAGAGCTCAGCCAGAAACCAGGGAGGGTGGCAAAACACAGTTGGTGCAAAGTGCCCAGAGTTCACAGGTGGACGGCAAGACCTTGCAGAGAGGGAGGCAGAGCCTCTTGGGCCACAGAGCTTGGGGGATTCAGCACTTGTCATCTTCCTCTCTGCTGTGCTCAAGGAGCGGACGCTTTATGAACATTTTAGAAATCCATTAGAATTGCATCAAGTACTTTTCAAGTCCTTGTCCCACCGTGCTCCCAGCCTACATTATCACAGGAGCACTTTGCTCTGTTTCTTGAAGTCAACCTGCAGCAATCAGGTGTTCCATTTTTTAACCTCTGCTGGCACTGTGCAGCAGATAAACTGAGCAGCACCAGTGAGGCTGGCAAGCTGTGCACTTAGCAGGTCTATAAAGGCATGTCAAAGAATGAGTCAGTGCCGAGCCTGCAAGAGACAAAAAGATTGATTACAGAAGAGCTGAGAAATAGATTTGGTGATGACTCACAATATTCCACCCTTTTTGCATTCACAGACCTGCCAGCTGATTCATAACTGTATTCTGCCTTGCTTCTCCTCCCTGTCAAGGTGATCCATCAAACAAGGGTCCATCAATTAAAATTTCCACTTGAAAGAGGGAGGTGTGTGAGGGAGCACCCATCCCTTTCTTCATTCATACCTGGTAAGCCCCTTGTTCTGCCCTTTAGCCTGCTGCAAAGCCCATAATTTTCGGGAAAGGAGGTGGCATAGAGCCCGCACGTAGGACACCATGAAAACTGAGTGATGCAGGTAGGGATGAGTCCTTGCTGAATGTCTGGTTTTATAAAGTGAGATTTACTGTGTTCCCTAACTTCACCATTATTCTGAGGTCTGGAGATTTTTGGAGGAGTTTATCCATGGTGGGTCACTGTTTGCTTCTGGAAACACAAGAAATCACAAGCAGAAAGCAAAAACACTCAAGCAGATGTCACTGGTTGCAACTTCACAAGCAGCTCAGAACACTTCTGAAAATCCCACTCTGTGTTTTTAATATTTTCCAGGGCACCTAGAACTCAGGAAAGATATCTTTCAAGAAGAAAGAAAAAAAAAAAGAAAAAGTAAAATTTATTTTATTTTGCAAGGCATAGCCGTTTTGGTCTTTTGCCTACTTGCCTGAAGAATGTCAGAAAAAAAAGGCAAAATAGAATTATCGTAGGGAACGGTAAATACATGTCTATAGCAAGAATCAGTCAAACATATACAGCTCTTATCTAGGGTACAGCCCTAAAAAGCTGGAGGGTTTCAGGAGTGTTCACTCAAGAGGTCTCAATGACTTCACCAGTTTGCTTGGGTTTACACGTACAAGTGGTGTCATCTGCTAGCACCTTTCCAGCACACCTGACTTAGCTTCCCGTAGCTCAGCTGGGTTCTCACTGCCAAATACATCATCACCAGTAGCACGATTGGGGGTGTCTGTCTAGGAGAGGGCTGATTTTCTTGAACACTACCACTGTACAGTCACCTTTTCTGCACCGTGATCCCCTGAAGAGGCACCATGGACTGGATCCTGGCAGAAAATGGTGCTCTGGCCACTTGTTCACCACAGACCTGCTCATGTTGTTGCAAACAGAATATTTTGCAGAGTTGGTGCTGTGTCAAAACTCAATGACAACAGAATGGTCATCGCTGGGACACTTGGAATGTAAAGTCCTTTGACAAGGTCAAAACCTCCTGCTGGTCCACTTGCCAATCTCAGTGTGGGACAAAGGGGCACTCACTGACCCTGCACACAGGAAGAAATTTCATCCTGTATTTCAACCTTTATTACTTAATACCTCAATTGTACTTAATTATGTGTTTTATTTTATAAGCCATTTTAGTTTATGACTGTTCTCTTGGGTGGATTAATCTCTTATTAGTGCATCATGTTTGAAAGGCTTTTGTTTCCCCCGTTAAACAGTTTAATGGGCTCGGCGAGACACTGCTGGGTGTGGGCTGTGCCGTCTGCCTGCGCACGGCGCGGGCGCAGCCAGGAGCCTGCACGCACCCCGGGTGCCTCGGGGGCCAGCTGGGGCTCATTTCCTGCTTCCAAATGCACCCTATGCCACCACATAAGCTCCACTGTGTAGGACCCAGCACTAAGGCTACAGACCTATAGGAGAGGCTGAGGGAACTGGGGTCATTTAGTTTGGAGGAAAGAACACTCGGGGGGACCTTATCTCTCTCTAGAATTACCTGAGACGAGATTGTAGCCAGGTGAGCGTTGGTCTTCTTTCACAGGTAACAAGTGTAAGACAAGAGGAAATGGCCTCAAGTTGCACAAGGGGAGGTTTAGATTGGATATTAAGAAAAATTTCTTCATGGAAAGGGTGGCCAAGCCTTAGAACCGGCTACCCAGGGAAGTGGTGGAATCACCATCCCTGCAGGTATTGTTTAAAAGTTGCACAGATGTGGGGACACAGTTTAGTGGTGGACCTGTCAGTGTGAGGTTAATGGTTGGACTTGATGATCTTGGAGGTCTTTTCCAACCTTAATGATTCTATCACTCTATGCACTTGTTCCTGCTACTTCTTGTCACTGCCTGAGTGTCCTGCCCCTGTGAATCCTGTCTATTCCCAGGCAAGGATGCAAACCTAGGGTGGGGTAGCGTGTTCTGCATGTAGGGAAAAAACTTAGTTCCCCCACAGCCCTGAGCAGAGTTGGGCACAAGGAGGGAGCAAGGATCCCTCAGGTAGCATAAAGTCAGGCTATGGCCAAAGTGAGAGGCAAATCCAGGCTCCAGAAGTGATCCTGCCTTATACCTGCAAATAAATACATAAATAAATATTAAAAATAGGTTTATAGCCTGTGGTAATAAAACAAGTGAATTATCCCTGCTCAAGTCATACACAGAAGCAGAATTAAGAAGTGGTAGGATTTCAACTTACTGATTGTGTTTGCCTTTACCTACAGACATCTGTGTATGAAAATAGATCATATTTGTGCTTTTTTTTCCATGGAATATGAAAAATAAGTATGAAGAGATGTCTAATTTACACAGTTAGGAGTCAATATAATAGAAATACTGTGATTACTTAACCTACCATGAGATCAGCTTTGCCCATGGTCTTTTCAGGGAATTATAAGGCTGGAGGAACCTCAGAAGACTACCTAGTCCCTTTTCAATGATCCTGCCCAGCAGAATGATTTGCTGGGGCTGACAACGTGCATACATAGAAAGCTCTTTTCTTATCTACGTAAATAATAAGACTATGAATTAAAAGCTTACAATGAATACGATTTTATATTCAGTTTAAGCACATATGTGAATAGAAGAGGGTGAAACCAGCCATCTGCCAAGGGATAATTCATATATCTGCAAACACGAGAGTCCACAAAAGTGCTGACAGGCACAGAACACAGTGCAGCAGCATGAGCTCATTTCAAGATAGGCATTTCCCTTTGGTGAGTGCATAGCTCATAACGGTAGGTGCAATTTGAGTTGGGCACAGCCCTTCAAGCAATACCACACAGAACCAGATCCTAATCTCCCCTGCACTTTAAGGGCCCTGATCCTGCAGGTGTTTGAGTGGGAAACAGAATTCCCCAATGACAAGGTCCCTGCACCATGGGGAATGCAATGTATAGTCCAAATCTGGCACCTGGCTTTGTGCATGAGCTCAGTCATGCTCTGGGGAGATCCCCTGGCTGTGTGAAGGGACTTGCACAGATGCAGAACCTTTCCAGCACTTCTGGCTGCCAGACCAAGGGGGATTTAGATCTCCTGTAAAGCAAAGGTGTCAGACAGTGGTCAGGAGGAGATGGAAAGAAGGTAGTACTGATATCCATCCAGAGATCCAACTCGGACAGCCCCACCAGTGCATGCTTTCTCTTCCTCCTCTGAAGGATCAGCTTTGATTAATTTGACTCTGTCAGCAGACTGGGCAGCAAGGAAGGTTTCAAAGACTGATGAAGCCATCGTAAAGGTGACCTTCTCCAGTGTCTCTTAGGCTCAGATCTCAGGCCCCAGTTCAAACCAGCTTTCAGAAGTGTGCTAAAGGACTGTAGATTTCAGGACTTTAACTCAAGGTTAAATTTGAACATGTGAGGAAGTCCTTATCTGTACCAAGACTATGGCTTTACAGCTGGTGTCCAAATATCTGGGCAGGATAGATCTCAGTGAAAGCCTCCATGTCCAAAGAAGGGCAATGAAGCTGGTGAAGGGTCTAGAAATCAAGTCCTATGGGGAGCAGCTGAGAGAACTGGGGTTGTTTATTCTGCAGAAGAGGAGACTTAGGGGGGACCTTACTGCTCTCTACAACTGCCTGAAAGGAGGTTGGTGAGGTGGGGATTGGTCTCTTCTGCCACATCTGAAGTGAAAGGATGAGATGAAATGGCCTTAAATCATGGTTGGAGAAGTTCAGATTAGATATTAGGAATTTTTTTTTTCACTGAAGTAGGGGTCAGGCATTGGAATAAGTTGCCCAGGGCACTGGTGGAGTCACCATCTCTGGAAGTGTTCAAGTAGTGTCTGGATTTGGCACATGGGGATATGGGTTAAGGGTGATTATGGTGGTGCTGGGTTTACGGTACTAGATGATCTAGAAGGTTTCTTCCAACCCTGGTGATTCTGTGATTCTGAGGTGAAAACATGGATGGGTGTCAGGAGGCTACTACTTTTATAGTCACAGACATCAGTAGTGCTCAAATGAGCTGCACTGAAATGAGTTACCAGCTACTGATATCATACCAAAATCTCTTGGGGACGCAATAAGACTGAAAGATTAAATTATTTATTAGACAATCTAGAAATGGGGGACTAATTTGTTCACAGCAGATATTGCGCTGTGATCTTCAAACAGGTAGAAAAAATGAAAGACAGCTTCAACCAGCTACCTCTTTTCCTCCAAAGAAAGGTTGCTTTCTTTCTTTCAGTCCCTGTGGGTCACCTTAGAGACATTTACGGTGGTTCATCTGAAAAGGCAGAAAGCAGCAGTGCAGGAGCACAGCAGAGCCATGACTTTAACCAGGACAGCATTTCCCAGAGCAGCTTTGCAGCCAGAAATGCTGTAACATGGAGCAGCACCCGCAGACCCAAACCTCCCTCCAGCAGCCTCGTGGTGGCTCGCACTCGTGCCCAGGATTCCTGCAGCTCTGGGGATGAGTGACTGCAAGGGCATTGTCATCAGCTGAGTGGCTAGCCCAGCAGGAAGAAGACTTCAGGAAGAAGAAAAAATTGCCAGTATCCTTTTGTTTCTCCTTTTCCCACAAACCCTCTCACGAGCAGCTGAGCACTGAGAGGTGAGCTACGGGAGGGTCAAATGTTTTACCTGAGTCACACCTGTGAACTGCAGTTGCCCTCTTGTTCTGCCCCATTGGAGCTCATCCACAGGCCATCCCTTGAGGCAGAAATGTTCCCAAAAGGTGGAAAGATGCCGCAATTATCTCAGGAAAGGGAACAGAAGCAGGGGATGGGTTTGGGCTTTGGCATAGGATTGCCCATGCAGTTGGCGCAGTCTCTGGAGTGGTTTTGGTAGAGACTAAAGTAATGTCCCAAACAGTGGCCAGGACCAGCCCAGGGGATAGTATGGGTCAAGGGCTACCAACAGCAGATCTCTCAATGTCAACCTGACCCTCTGTTTCAGAGACTTGGGTTGTTTTGCCCTCTGTGGGCCTCACAACCAAAAAACCCACAGCCCAATTTGTTTGCCAGTGCAGGTGTTGCTGATGCTTCTGCAGAGGAAAGGCTCATTCCTTTGTGCTCCCCCTACCCTCGTTCTTGATTGTCTGGTTCCATGAGTGGAGAAGTTTTAGTATGGTTTTCAGAATGTCTGGTGGTGAAGTGCTTGTTCGCCAAACCTTTGGAATGTTTCATTCCATAGAGCAGTGGGCTGCCTCTTTCCAAGTCTTGCTATGGCTGGAGGTGGGCCAGATACATATATCCAAACATAGATTAGGTTAAGGCTAGGACTCAGTGATTAAGCCAGAGAATAAATCAAAGTTTTTGTCTCAGACTGAGGACAATGATTTTCATGCAAGCTTTTCTTGCAATATTTAGCCTCAAAACTCTTTCTGATTCGTTCGGACAGTGTTCTCACCAAAGATCAGTGAATATTACTGAGCCTTTTACATGAATATTAAATTTTGTATTTAGTTCATCCAGTGGTCCTTCTCTGTCTTCTATTTCCTGGAAGCTTCTGCAAAATAGGCTTGGGGAAAGAAGATTTTTATTCCATTTTTTTATTAAATGGGGATGTGTCATAGTTGTAGTCACTTTTCTCCAGCCACAGAATTGGTGGCCATGTACAACATTCAGACTCATTAGTGGAATCAGTTGCAATGGATCTCAAGACCTGATTACATCATGGTTCACTTTACCACTTAAATCAGCCTGGCTAAACTTGCTCTGAAAAATGAGGGAGTGAAGATAGCCAATAAAAACTCTTAGAAAAGGAATGAAAAGTGAAACCATATTATTAGTAGCCATGGACCAATAATAGAATCACAGAATGGTTTGGGTTGGAAGAGACCTTTAAAGGTCATCTAATCCAATCCCTTTGCAATGAGCAGGGAGAGTAACTAGATCAGGCTGCTCAGAGCCCCACCCAACCTGACCTTGCACGTTTCCAGGGATGGGACACCCACCACCTCTCTGGGAAACCTGTGCCAGGGTTTTACCACATTTAATCCACAGACTCACTTCTTGTGCTGTCATAGGGAGCTGTAGAGGTAGTGGCCACAGGGTCAAAATGGGATTTGATGAACTCATGGTGAGAGGGCCATAGATGGATACTAAAATGGCTGGATGGGGTTGCAGGCCTGAATGTCGCAGTTGACCAAGAAGGTGACCATGCTCTTATGCTCTCCTTAAATTGCATCTCCTGCTGCTGTTCTCAGACCCTGGCTACTGCCTGTGTGGATCACTGGTCTGACACTTCAGGTCCTTTCTAAAGTCCTTTTAACCCTTCTGTCAGTGTCTGCTCCATGTGCACACGGGAAGGAGACACAAGGCAAAGCAGAGCCCAGGCTGTTCCTGAGAGACCTCTGCAGTGCCCAACCCACTCAAAGGCAGATGGCAAAATAACACACCTGGAGTCAAGAATGAGCATCCCCTACAGCTGAGCACAGTTCCCATGGCCAGATCCTGCAGGAGGATCAGCTTCAGGAAGGTCAGTGTTCTTACCAGAGTAGTAACAGTGCCATCCACAGAGATCAACAATTCCATTTTCAAATACCTGATTCTAAAATAGCTTCACTTGTGTATTTTCTCTAAAGCCTGAAAAACTTCTGTATGCATTCAATTCAGCAGAGTTTTGATTTTAGCAGGATTTCCAAGAGGTGTCTGCTAATGTTTTTTCTTTGGTTTTTTTTCTGCATAAAATGCATAGGAAAAGAAATAAGCCAAATGATCACTGCCAAATACCACAACTAAGCATACTTTGACCATCATACATGTCATTATCTTTATTACGGTAGCATTTCATGTGGATTATAAAATGTCATAGAAACGTCATTGCTCCCTCTGTCCAAAGATAGATAACAATAATAATAATCCCTTACAAGTTAAATTTTTTCATCTGTGGATGTCAGAACCTCTTTTAAAAGGTCACCATCATTATCCTCCCTTTATAGCAGGGAAAAAAAGACAAAGGCCAAGCTGTTCCTTCTAGCTTTAGGCGTCTTGGATCCTTCTGCCGTCAGTGAAGGAAGACAGCAAGACAGACATATGCAAGGACATATGAGTCCCTTTTTGAAAGGGACAAGTCCTCTCAGTGACTCCCTCCTGCCCAGGAGTCACCTGGTGCTTTGCTGTCAGAAAGCTAAAGTCTGAGGGGTGAATTAAAGCCTGATCATTTGTGCCTGGTTTCTACAACAGAGAATGAAACAGAGCCCAGCTCCTGATTCCCACCCTCATTCTGTGTCCCCTCTCTTCCTTTCTGAAATAATGTCAACAGCATGCTTCCAGCATTACCCCTGCTGCCAGGCTAGCACAACGCGCTGCTTTTGGCTGGGGTAGAGTTAATTATCTTTGCAGTGGCTGGTATGGGGCTGTGTTTTGGATTTGTGCTGAACACAGGGTTGATAATATAGAGATTTTTTGGTTTTGCTGAGCGGGGCTTACACAGAGGCAGGGTCTTTTCTGCTTCTCATACCGCCACACTGGCAAGGAGACTGGGGGTGCATGAGAAGTTAGAAAGCCAGGACAGGTGACCCAAACTGACCAAAGGGATATTCCACACCAAAGGATGCTCAGTATATAAATTGGGGGAAAAGAAGGAGGAAAGTGGAGATCTTTGAAGTGATGGAGTTATGTCGTCTCAAGTCACTGTTCTGTGTGATGGGGCCCTGCTCTCCTGGAGACAGCTGAACACCTGCCAGACTTTGGGAAGTGGTGTTTTAATTTCTTGCTGCTTTGCTTGCATGCATAGCTTTTGCTTCCCCAACTTAATTGTCTTTATCTCAACCCATGAGTTTTCCAGCTTTTACCTTTCTGATTCCCTCCCCAATCCTGCTGGTGGGGGAGCGAGCGAGGAGCTGCATGGGGCTTGGCTGCTGTTGGGGGTTAAACCACGACACATAGGTCCTTGTGTAGACAAGATTTAATGCTGGGTTTGTGGTAGAGCAATTTTTGTCTGCCCATGTCTGATGGTATAGTAGATAAATTACTGAAAGAAATGTGCACTCAACGTACTCTGCAGCCCTGCTTTCCTAAACATCCAAACTGTGTGAAGTAGTTTATCTGAGAAACCTGATCTTCCCATTGCTGTGTTACGTCTGGCCATGGCTCTGTGGGGGAAGTAAGGTGGAAGCAGAGCTAACTAGCATGCTCCTGTTGCAGGTCCACAGCAGCCAGAGGCATGACAAGAAATTCACCCAGCTGATTGTCTGCTCTGCTTCCACCGAGGACACTGCAAATCAGCTGCTGGTCATGAATCCTCATGAAGTGTGACTGTCTTTGGCCGTGGAAATGTCCTTGAATTAATGTCTCCCGTTGTGAAAGTAATCCTAACATCACCACAGTTTCCCTAATTGCCTTTTTTTTCTTTCACAGTGGACAGTGTCAGCATTATTACCATTGATTTCACCCACAGCACAGGCTGATCTGGTGGTTTTCCCTGTGTGTTTCTGGTATGGTTTTCCTTCCTGGGCCTTCATTACACTGTAATTCTCCTGATAAAATCTGTCACAAGTATCTTTTAAATACCGCAACTTCCACACAAGAAATGTTTAAGAAACATGATACTTATAATAGAGAAAATAGTGGGTTTATTAATATAATTCCACACACACATACTAGCATTACTGCCAATGTGTTAATACAAATGTTAATGTAGGCAAGTGTAAAATGCACAAAGGATTCTCACAACCCACCTGCAGAGAGGAGCTGTGCATTGAAGCTGCTGTGCTTCAATTTATGCACACTGAAGGGCATCCAACCTAGTAAGATGCCTCCGAAGTTGGGACTTGGGTTGTGAAACCCACTTGCCTTGTAGCCAGCAATCCCGTCTGCCTGGTTTCTGAACTTGGTAACCCTATAGACAGGTAAATTCACTGAGCACATCCATGCTTGGTCTGACAGCTGCCTGGATGTCCACATCCAGTTTGGAGAGCTCTCACTTTTCGATAGTGCTAAGAGTCCATCTATGCAGGTGACCTGAATCCAAGATGAGTTAATTTGGGAGACTCCTCAGAAGTCAGATGGGTAGTGACAGCACAGTATTCTCCTCCTGCACACCAGCCAAGTGGAGCAGAAGTTGTGAAGGAGGACTTTGATGCTGTGCCGTGAGTGATCACTGCTGTTGCTATCTCACCTGGGAACAGCCACATGCTTAATGAGGCTGAGTCACTGTGCAACCAAACGTGAGAGCAGGGAAAGCAGGAAGGAAAGCCTGGCTCTGGCCTTGTGATCCGGGCATTCATCTGATGGTTTGGGGACAGGGAAAACCAAACCTCTAAAAAAACACTCTAACACCATCACTCAGCCTACTTTGAGCAGGAGGTTGGATTGGGAAGAAAACTCTCAAAATGCTCTCAGGTTAAAGAAAAAGTTGAAGGTAAATCCAAGACTTTACCATACCACAGTAATCAGTTTAATTTGTTGTCACCCATGGAAAGACTCAAGAAAATAATAGCAAATAGATAACTGCAGTATGGTTTACCTGTACAGAGCAAGCTGCTTATACTGATCAATTCTCTTGTACTTCTTAGTTCAGTAGGTTGGTACTCATGGATTGAAACTCAAGGCATTTCTCCTCCTGTGCCACTCTGTGTCTGAGGCTGTATTCAGAGCACTTGTTAACAACAGCATGCAGTGAAGGCCACTGCCCAAGGCCAGATGTGTGCAGCTTTGCAGAGGACTGCAATACTGACCAGAAGGGCTACTAGAGAATAACCCACCTGTTTCATTTTTATTCTGTTTTTTGTCCACTCCATGCCCTTTTGTATGAAAAAGCACATGCATCTGAAAAATTAAGCAACTGTTGAAGGATATTTAAATTTCATTAAGATTCAGTATTTAGGTTATCTTCTCATCCTGTTGAAATCCAGAAGGTTGTCTGAAGAGCAAGATACAATTTGACATGAGTAAGAGCAGAGGAATCAAGGTCTTCATTCCTCAGAATACAAAATACTTTGGTCTTGTCATGAAGTGCAGTTCTGCTCTCTCTTGATAACAGCATTGTAACAAGGCTGATAACAGGCCATGTGCTGTACCTGTTGCACAGCTATGAATGCAATGAAAACAAAGGCCAAGTGTTACCTACCTATGCAAGGACAAGGTCATTTGATCACAGTTAGTAGAAGAAAACATGCCAAGAATTTGGCTTAATATGTGGCCTGATAACAGCCAAGTCGTGGCATTGGACTGTGAACTCCTACAAAACAAACACCATTGGTCTATTGTGTTTAGTCATAAATAATTTTTATCTCTGCACCTCCGGAGCTCTTCTCAATATCAATTGGTGGATCTGTGCAATCTTCCAGTGGTGAAAGGGAGGCAGCGCTGATCTGGGGTGCCCCAGGCTGACCCTGGCCTGGTGCCCAGGCTCTGCTCTGGCAGCAGACACTGCTGCTGGCTTTGCTGAGGGCTGCCTGCATGGCCCCTCCAGTGTTTCAGGCCTGCTTGGGCCACAGGACCCACCTGCCTGCAAAAGACAGACTGTACTTTCTTTTCCACCTCTCTTCTCCCTTCTTGGATGGCTTTTGCAAAGAGGATTCTTCCTCTTATCTATATCCAAAGGACTATACTAGGAGCAGAGTCTATCTGGCTCCCCATTTTGAGTAAAATCTCGTTTTTTAATTAAAAATTACCACTGTATCTCCTTGATGGCTCTGCATCAAATGCTTTCAACATTACAAGTACTATCTGCCATACATTCCAACCACACACTCTTGAAAAATGCTCCAACAACCAGCTCATCACAGGTTTTACAAAACCTTTCCGAGTTATTTCCAGACTTTGCTTTATTTTTCTTAAGTGCAGCTTAAGAAGAGTCACCAAAACGCAGCACCTGCTGAGCCAGGCAGCTGTGCACCGCGGGCCAACACGCGGGATCCCCGCCGAGGGCTGCGGCCTGGCCTGGCGTGGGCACGAGTGAGTGACACGGAGCGTCTGAGTCACTCCCGCACGCCCCAAGGCGAGGGGAAAGGTGTAGCCGGGAAGGAGCGCAAGGCACAGCGCTGCACCGACTGCTCCGTGGGGACGAGGTGCTGCGCCGATTGCAGCGTGGGGCACCCTGGCTGAGGAAGCATCCCTGGAGGCTGTACCACCCTACAAACACCTGAGTCATAATCCCCTGTCCTCCTCCTTCCTCCTGGGAGTGGCAGCAATTTGCTATCCGTGTAATCCTGCCAGAGCAAACCCCAATCAGAGGCCAAGGGACAAGCCTCCACCCTATTGTCCACCTACACCTCACCCTCCTGTTTTGGAAGGAAGGGAATAGGAAAGGCTTTGGCTCTCTCCTCCACGCCTGGGCCCCAGGTCTGAGCAGCTCTGAGTTGTCAGAGATGTTTTTTCCCAGGATGGTTTTCTTCCTTCTGTTTAGGTTTGGGGTTTTTTTGGTTTTTTTTTTTGCGTGCAGAGGAAGAATTTGTTCTTGCTCTCCATCCATGTGTGGGCGTGCTGCCAGACACTGGCTCTCAAGCTGGTTTTGGCATCTTCTCCTTAAAGGTAATATTCCATCTGCAACACCAGACCATTGCTGGGTCTGCTCATCCAGCCTTTTCCCAAAGGTTTTACAGAATAACTCTCCAAAGGAGGCTCCAAAGTGGCTCCCAGTGATTTCCTCTTCATAGCTGGGGATGAGTGAAGCTCCTGGTAAAGGATTCTTCCATTTAAAAAAGCAGGTACTTCCTGAACTTGTCTAGTTCACCAGTTTTATAAATAATAGAGTGAATAATCAATAATCATTTATCATCTTGGAATCTCGAATCCAGCAAGTTATGGAGAAGCGTGTGTCTTTCCCAAATTCTGCCTTTCCCTCCACTCCGGGCTGATGGAGTATGTGCATTAGTTCATTCACAGATGTCTTTCTGGTTTCCCCACTTAACCTACTTATCTTAAACTATTTTATCCTATTTGCCCCACAATTTCTGAAAAGATCCTACCCCAGGACAAGATCATTCTTGTGAAATTTTTGTGTGTATTGGTTTAGTTTTGGCAAAGTTAAGAGGTAGTTAAAATGAGACTTATAATGGAAAGCTAGCTGCTAGCGACTCTCCATAATACATGTCTACCTTGCAGGAGAGTTGTGAGGATTAATTAATTTGTGTTTGTTAAGCACTTTGAGATCCTAAGATTAAAGGTTCTATAGAAATGCAAATTATTACTATAATGATAAATTCTTTATATGAGCTCATATGTTTTGCCTTGGAGGCACAGTCTCACCCTGAGTTGCGTAGTTATACACGTAAATCTTCAAACATTATGATGAAAATGCACCTCGGAAGGCCTGATCCTTCCTATTGCTCTACCACTTCATGCATAGAGCTGCCCTTGACTTCAGGCAGGTCCCATCCATGGGACAATTGCAGGATTCAATTTGTTCAGGAAAAGAAAAGACCATTGTGTGCCTCCGGGCATTGCATTGAGACACATAACTTTCTGTCTCACTCCGTAAAACCACTACTACTGTCAGTACTTATTCCATCTTATTAATGAAAGGACTGAACAGATGACAAAATCTGGATCTGAATATTGACCCTCCCAGAACTCAGGTTTTCAGAGCTTTATTTAACCTGTTAGAGAACAAGGGAGGTAAAAGCCCACTAATGGACATAGGATCCCATCAGCATGGCCGCATGTCACTCCTGACACATAAGACGTGCCTGTTTGGCCCATCCCACTGAGTGCTTTGGCAAGCAAACATCTTCAGGCATAAGTTGCCAAAAGACAACCCCTTGCAGGGAGCAAGGCCACAGCTGCACAAGCTTGGCAGACCCGTGTCCCCCTCCCAAAGACAGCTCTCTGCTTTTCCTTCCCCCTTGCACAGGCTTGGAGCACCACGCTGCCCATCCCCTGCCTGCAAGGGACATTTGACCATCCTGGTCAATGTCCTTGTCTGAAGCACTGGTCCAATACAGGGGCTGTGCAACAGACAGGAAGCAGTTTCCTGGGAGAAGTGATCACCCATCTTCCATCACAACATGCTTCTGTGCCTTCCTTGTAGCATCTCTGGCACACAGACACCTCAACTCACACCATTAAAGGGCTGGGTCAGAAAAATGACATGAAGGTTGTCTGCATCACCCATGGGCTTATCTGAATGCAGAACACAGTGCCAGAAACACCAGCTGTAAAAGAAGTCTCCTGCCCAACCTCACACCCAAAGTAGGACTATCAGCAGGCACCAGATCAGGTCAGCCATGGCTTTTTCTGCTTAAGCTTGAAAACCTCCAAGGATGGCCACTCCACCTCTGTCTCAGGGTTGCACTACTCTCCTGGAGAAGAAGTTTCTCTGATATCCAACCAGAACTGCCAAGGCACAACTTATGGCCATTGCTCCTCCCTACAATGTCTGACAACACTGAGAATTTTGCACCATCTTTGTAGCTACCTTTCAGATAATCACCTCTTAAACTGCTCTTCACCAGATTAAACTAATCCCAAATTAAACTCCTGTCTTAATCCAAAATGTGAGGCTTTCAAAATGAGATGTTACTTCATGTTTGCACTAGGTAGTGTGTAGGTAAGATTATAACTTGTACATTCCCTGAATATGAAATAAAAGTAAGGAACTCTACCACTTCAAAGTCTCGTATCACTCATTGTGTAGTTTCAAAAGTCTTCTGTTGAGACCCTTTTCATGAGTGGAAGGTATGATAAAGAAATGTATTATTTCCTTCCCCTGACATGAAAACCTTCATCAGTTCTCAGTCTGGGAAGCTGTCTGCTACATGATATATACCTAGAATTATCACAGAAGATAATGAATACTTGTTATGTTTAACATATCCAGAATTTATAATCTCCTAAATTTTACACTTGTCTCTTTTTTCCCCCCAAATGTACTGAGCCCTGTCACAGGTTTGATGAACTATTCAATATATTCACTTCTACCATTCACATCATCAATTCTTCCTATCAAAGGTGATAACCGAAGACTAATATTGCCACAACCCCCAGGAAACCATGCTGACTTCTGATGGGCTTCTTAAATTTTCCACTGCCCTAAGAGAAAAAGATGTCCTACATGTTATTGACACTCGTCTGTCTGAAGACAGCAAAAGTCGAAGGAAGGCTGTGGGGAAAACCAAGACACTAAGCTTTCCAGCTGTCCTTAATTTTACTGCAAATCATTAGTGTGTACTCAGAGCTCTGCACTGGGACATACATTATGCAGAAGACAAACCTTTGTGAGCAAATGTCAGTAAGAGCAACATGCACACACAACACACGAAGCCCAACAGGGCTGGGCTCTGCCCACCGGCACATGCCATGGGCCACCATTGTTCCCTGTCTCTTCACACCATGCAGTGAATTCCCCACCAGCAACTGAAGTTTGCTGGAGCAGTCGGTAATCTCCCTGTGTTTGGACAACACCTGAAGATCTAATCCATGGGAGAGATTTTAGGATTTAAATCTGCAAAGTGTTAATTTCCACAAATTGTGGCATATTCAGGTCCTGCTGCTGCTCTCATCAGACAGCATTCTCCTTTCTGAGCGGCCTTTGCAGTATGTGCCAGAGAAGACACACACAGGGGTCAGATCCCACACTGACACCACCAGTGGTCGTCATTTGATTGTGATACTCAATGGGCATACAAGCACTAAGTGCTTCCTCTCTCAAAACTGCTCAAACTTCCAGGCTGTTTCTGGAGTAAGTCAAGGTCTTGACCAGGGTGGGCTCAGAAGCTGGCTGTGGATTATGTGTGACAGCAATGCCCCGTGGCCCCAGAAATGTCCTCACTGTGGCAGAAGACAGTCCATTACACGAGAGAGAGATGCAGTGCATGGGCTGAGCACCGCAGTGCTGTGCCAGCAGGGCTGGCCATTGCCTCCTCACTTGCTGGCTGCACACACAGGATCTGCCTGTCACTTCCATGGCTCCCTTTCCATTGATCCCACAGATCCCAACAGGCTGACCTCTGCTTTTCAAGCTAACGTTCAACAGCTTGCAACAGCTCTTCTCTTTCTTCCTGACTCTCAGAGAATTTTGACATTGTCTTTGTTGAGAGCAAGATGAGAAGTCTATTAAAGTATAAAGTGTTTTAAAACTCTGCTGTACCATCATATATTGCCTACCGAATCCATGCATTAACTATAACAATGCTAGAGTCAAATCTCATTATTTGGCTCACTTCTGGTGGGTGCTGAGCTCTTACAGAGGATGATGATACTCAAACACCTTGATGTATCAAGTATATTTAACAACATGCATATGAGAGCTCTGACTTTTAATTTTTTTTAATATATATATCTATCTCAAATCTGTAACTGTGAAGGATTAGACAAGGCTTGGACACAAAACTGGTGCTGTAATGTCAGAGTTATGTGCTTCACCTCATGGCATGTGAGGTTTTGAACTAATTTTTAACCATACTGGGCTACTAAGCCCAAAAAAGGCAAGTCAGAAAACAGATCCATAAGCATTTCTGGAGCTGATGTGCAAAGCAAAGCTTTCCAGTCATTTCACAAGAATTTTGGTTACTCTATCTCCTCTGGTTTAGCCACTGCAAGGAGTTATTTTAGTTTGTGCTCTGACTCAAAAGGATGCAACACCACACTTGTAGCACTGAGTGGCAAGAAACTGTATTCAAATGCCTATAAAATGTGTAATAAAAGATGACAAAAATGTATCCTGGAAACACTGTTTTCTCTAGTGGTCTTTGTTGGATGACAGGGACAATTTGTAGGTTTTCTTTTCTCTGTGCAATGGTCAATGAACTGAAAGGGAACAAAGAGCTGCTGCCCCAGGAGAGCTGGAGGTAACCCCATGAAATTCCCCCATGCACATATCCTACATCCCACAGCCCACGGAGGACCTCCACCTTGCAGGGGCCCACAGCACAGCACACCCCTATCTGGAATTTACTCTCTGCAATCCTTGGTAAGTCACTGAATCTTCCTCTGAGTCACTTTTTCATCTGTGAAGTGGAGGTACTATTTACCAGCCTCCATGAGCTGTCACAGGGCTTAATTTCTTAAGAAGCGCAAAGTCCCTGGATAGACTCAGAGGGAAGGAAAGCAGTTGAGAAATGCCAGGCATTACCTTGAGGTTTCTTCCAGCTGCTGTGGTGGTGCTGGCCAGCTCATCTCTCTCCCATTGGGCAGCTCTCCCCACCTGGCCAAAGCTGAAGGAATCTGGGGTTTGGCTCTAGCTCCTCCCAAATTTGGGGGTCCGTAAGAGCCAGGACACCCATCATGCAGCAGGGTGAGGGACCACCAGGCTGCTGCCGCTGTACTGCGAGATGTAGGAGACACTGACAGCTATGGGGAAGTCAGACAGTCCTCCCCCTCCCCTGTCCCTCCACAGCAGCAAAGGCCCTGCTTGCAGAGAAAATGAGGAGGGGAAACATCAGGAAGATATGGCCACAGTCTCCTACCAACAAATGCTTTTCCAGTGCCCTCTTCTGGAAAACATTTCTGGCCCAAGCAACTGCTTCATATAAGGTAGTCTGAGACTGGTGGCGACTTGCCAAGAGCTGCAGGAGCATCCCCCAGCTCTTCACACCCAGGATCTGCTCTGCCCCTGTGACTGGTGGACCTGTGCAGCTGCTCATGCCCTTCAGAGCAGCTTGGCCAGACCCTCAGGGCACTAGCCAGGAAACAGGAAGCAAAGGAATGCCTCCCTTTTTGTACCTGATATGCCTGAAAGTTGCCCCTGACTGTCCTCTGGCATGGGGACCCAGGGGTCCTGAACTGGAGCACCTCCTGCAAACACTATGCTCCTCAAAGCCAGCCCTTGTCACCAGCAGCTCTCAAGGATCCTCCAGAGACAAGAACTGGGAGGAGGATGAAATATTTTGGTAATCCCAACCTTTTGAGGAGCTGATAAAACATTGCTATTAAGCATCTGCAAACAGCTAATGAACGCATCAGTTCCTCAGGTAATTGCATCTTGTGGTCGTTTTTGTCACCCCTTTCCCTTGGAGCGGTCCAGCCTTTGCTCCCCAGCCTTGGGTACAGTTCCATGTTGTCTCATACCAGAGCAGTGCCTACCCACTGGCCCCTGCCCTCCTGCCCCAGCCAAGGTCAGTCAGCCTGGACACTGCTAGGGACAGCTGCAGGCTCTTCTCTAGCCCCAGCCAGAGCGGAGAAGGTGAAGAGGGAACAGCTGGTACCAGGGATGTGCTGGAGTGCTGGGGTCAGGTGATGGCCATTGTCCCTATCCAGACCACAGCCCTTGCTTTTGAGACAGCTCAGTGAGCAGCTGGCTCCTGCAGTGGTGGCACAGCCCCTCCCTTCCCTCTCTGTCTGCTTTTCCAGTGCCTAATTCCAACTCAGACTATTCTGTGATTCTGTGATCCCTGTTAGTTCGCAGTCAGCAGAAGAAAAATTAAATTAAATTACATCTGCTGCCCACAGAGCCAAATCTAGAGGCATGTGAACCCCATTATTTGCCCTGTTAACTGGCAGGGGAGGTGGTGTGAAATTCCTCAGGGATTTTCATGAGTTATCTCAGCAAAGACAATGCTTGTGCAGCGACAGGAATGGCTGTCAAGGGCAGGTAGTGTCCTGAGGACCAGCTGATGTGGGTGCTGCACACTGGGACAGTTTTCCCCACTGCCTGCTTGCTGTTATTTAGAAAACCTTCTGTAATTCATGCCTGGATGTGTGATGACATACACACCAAAAACATTAATTTTTAAAATATTTTAGGATATTTTGTTCCTTCTTTCATTAAATTATTTTAGCCAAAAAGAGCAGCTCTGTCCCCTGACATTTCTTTTGGCTGTGTCCCAACTCACCTTTTGTTTATTATCTGCTTGATCTTGGTGTTTTCCTTTACTTCAATCCTTCAAGGGATTCTTTTGCAGCCCCAGCCTGGCACCTTCCACTCCCAGCCCAGGGGCTGTGGGGTGGACAAGGACATCCCATTGACCTGCTTTTGCCTGAAATACAGTGGGTTTTCCAGCTGAGCTTGGTGGAAGAGGTGGGAGGATGGGACCTCTGAGGCCAGTGAGCACAGCCTTTTGCTTCGGGTACCTCCTAGAGCATCCCACACCCCACAGCAGCCAGCATTTCTCATCACTTTTCCCCATGGAGGACGGAGTTTTCTCCATGTTGCAGGGCTCACTCGCCAGCTCTGCAGGAGGGCAGGGGCAGCCCAGATGTCTACCTTCAGACAGCCATTAAAACAGCCTTCGGTGGCTTGGAGATGGGGAGCAGGAGCACCCTGAGCCCTGTCCTGCAGCTTGGGCTACAGAAAGGTTCCTTGTCGCTCTTATAAATGCTCCGGAGGCAGCAGGATGCAAAACGGCGACCAGTGTGAGAGCAAGACCGGATGGAAAAACGGTGGTCAGTGTTAGGGGAAGTGTTTTGGGTAACACCCTCGGTGGTCAGGGATGGAGGCAGGGGCAGCACCGCTGCGGACAGCAGCCAGTGCCGGCACGCCGAGCGCAGGGGCTGCGAGAGCCGCGCAAACTGGATGGCTCTGAGCGGGACAAACGCTTCCAGTGTCACCCCACCGACACGCCGGGTGTGACACACTCCGGCTCCCCTGCCTCAGTAGTGCTTTCCTCCAGCATCTGCCAACGGCATCGCTTACAGCCGCAGCCCTCCGGCCTCCTGCGGCCGCTTTTTCACGCTAAGGCTGTCGTACCGACCCGGGGGTACCGAGCCGGCGGCGGCGGCGCGGGCCGTGCACCTGCTGGCAGCGGGCAGGGCCGGGGGCGCGCACATCACCCCGCAGGTGGATCCCGTCCCGGGCGGCCCCACGGGGGAAGGGGCCCCGGGGGGACACAGCCCGCTCAGAGGCTCGGCACGCCCGGCGCACGGCAGGGGCCGGGGCAGGGCAGGGGCCGGGGCAGGGCAGGGGCCGGGCACGGGCAGGGGCAGGGCCGGGCCGGGCCGGGCGAGGGGCGCGCCGCGCCGTGCGCATGTTCGGCCGTACGTCAC